>WTSP01006632.1:0-85489 GCA_025331215.1 Actenoides lindsayi | reverse complement strand
CCCCCTGCCATTCCTGGGCACCCCCTGCCACTGCTTGGCACCCTGCTGCCACCCCCTGCCACTCCCGGGCACCCCCCCCCACTCCCTTGCACCCTCCTGCCACCCCCCGCCACCCCCCGGCCTGGCTCGCCGGCCGCAGCCGCTCCTCAGCCGCCGTCACCGGCCGGGCGGCCACCAGAGGGGGACAGAGCTCCGCAGTGCGCGGCCCGGCCTCGCCGTGCGCCGCAGCCAGCGGCACCCACCCCTCCCTGCCCCCGGCAGCCGGGCCCCGCCGCTCGCTGGGGCCACCAGTGCCAGGCAGGGTGCTCCCAGGGCCCACCTTCGTTCATTCCGTCTCCTTCCCACCTTGGCTGGCTCCTCCACTGTGACCCAGGGCCAGGGGGAAGGATGGAGTGAAAGCCACTGAGGAGTGGAGCGGAGGTTCCCCTTGCTCCCCATGCTCCCCGCATGCTTGAGGTGTCGGGTGTACGGTCTTTTCTCTCTGTTGGCAAGCTGCCTGCCAGCTGCATGGGCTACAGCGAGGTGGAGAAGCTTGGTGTGGTCCCACACCCCCCGCACAGCTGCCCCCAGTAGCGGCTTCTTGCTGCTGCATCAACGGCACGTGGCAGTTCTTCATCGCCATCTGATCAAACACACAAATAAAGTTGTTTATTTAAGATATCTGAGCAGCTCTTTGCCGTAAGTGACAAATCATTATTTAATTCCTTTGCTACTCATGGAAATAACATCAATCAAAATGAATGCATCTGCTAGCTAACTATGAATGTAATCATCCATTAAAATGTTAACATTTATGAAAACTGTTTATTAAAATAAAGTGATAAGAATCTCATTGTGATCTGACAATCAGCTAATATCCCCTTAAGGCAGAATGTGAACACGTGGTATTTGGAACTAGATAACATTTTAAATGCTCCATCAGTTTGTAAGTCCAGTTATTCTGAAACGTGATTAAGCTTTTACATTGCAGCCCTAGAAACAGATGTCCATTTTTTTTTAATCCTTGTGCACATACATTGCAACATGAGCCTTCCCCTCCAGCCACATGTACAAAGCCCAAATTCAGATAAAGAGGTGGGCACATGAAGATGAACTGGAATCACAACTGGGTAGCTTTACCCCACATGATCTAGTAAGGCTCATATGACAGCAAGAACAGTTGATGTTAGGAGACCATCTTTCCTTCAGGCATGGTGATACTGGTAGGGGTTGACAACGGGTGGCCCACAGGAGAAAGGAAAGTGGGAAAGACTAATGTTGGTGCAGTGCCGTGCTTCCCTTGGCGTGCCATTTGCAGCACCACTGTCCTGGAGCTGGAGGCTTTGTGGCTCTCTGAACTCCAACTCTAACGGCAGCCTGGCACTGAGGTCCTGGCATCCTTGGTACTCAACAGTCTGTGCCCAGGGGGACACTGATGGGACCAACAAGCCCTCCTTCTACTGAAGTGTGCAGGCCCTACAGACCTCACTCTATTTTTGTCCTTGTGTACATGCATGTGGGAGTCTGTTACCTCAAACCCAAACCTTTTGCCTTTTCTAAGAAGGGAGAAGTTATACATGTAATTAGATAACATTTTGCTGTAAGACAGCTGACGACCATAGCCAGGTTTCATTTTGAATCACACTTTCAATAAACCACGTATCAGGTCTGCTTCCTCGTACAGAAGCGTCAGGTCCCCAAGCAGCTTGCTGTGTGCCCAGACTGGCACGCAGGAACCACACAGTACCTTCGTGTGCAGAGATTTTTGGCCTTCTCTGTTCTGGTAACTATTCAGTTAGATTCAAGTATGACTGCGACAAATTCAGTTGGCACCTGTTTACTACATCTAGCATTTCACCAGGCAGCTCTGACGGCATACAGGCTTTGAGTTCCAACTGTGCTTCAATCTCCAGACTCGAGCTACCTTGGGCATCTCTCTCTAGAAATCTCATATATGCCATTGTCCTTTGAAAAGTGCAGTTTTATCCTAAAGTACTATTTCTACCACAATTAATAATGAATCATAATGCATGTATCTTGCAACAACTTACTCAGAACCTAAATGATTTCAGACACTCCCAAAACTGGTAAACTTAGTCATAAAGTTCTATGCTGAAATATCAAACTTGCAATACTGTGTGGAAATAAGGGAATTTTGTACCCTCATCTGTTTTAGTGTGTACTCTTTGAAAATATCAAGGGTTCTTAACACATAATAAGGATCTCTTCTATGACTTTCTGTGTTTCAGCTATTTTAGTTGAATTTAGTAAACGGTGGCTTCATACTTCCAGGGTAGTTCAGCTATAAACCCCCCCATCACTGGCAATTCACTACGTATTAGCTTTAACAGGGTAGAGCCAAATTCCTTTGATAACCAGGAGGACATTGTGAGAGACATCTCTGTCCTGGAGAATTTCCACTATCACTCAGCATTAGTCAATCACTAATGGATTTTAAAAAATAAAGAATTGCTGGAGACTGCAAAAATACATCATTTCAACTTTCCCATGTGACTGAGGCCTTGAGAAATTGACTGGCATAGTTATAACAAAATAATTATCCTGTTATAGCTGTGTCTGTACAACTTCTCCACATGGACAGTCTATTCAAAAATTTGACTTTATTACAGAATAATTACTCAAGGACTTTAGTCCAAAATGAGGTTCTGCACAGGAGAGTTTTGCCAGTGTGGCTCTGGTGACTTAAATTCACCATACTAAGCAGGTGAATTTTGCTGCACAGACTCTCAGGAGTGTCTGCCAGCAGTACCAGATAAGACATTCCAATTCCCTATTCTCTGAAAATTGAACTTTGGAAGTGTACAGGGCACAGCATCCTGTTTAACATGCACTCTTCAACTGGCAGGGCTTTTGCATCACACAGGAGTGTCCTCACAGCTGAGAAGTAAGGAGAGGCAGACATCTCACAGTTGTAGAAAAAGAAGTGGGATTTGTTAAACCTAAGGTCACATGTTTCAAGTGCACTACCAGTTCTATTTGCAAATATGAACTTTGGATGTCCAGCCTCCCCACCCTCTTCCCTGCACTTCTGGCTTGAAAAATACACTTCTGATGCCAAATTCACTTTCCTCACTGGTGTTCTACTAATGGGCTTTCAGAAGTATGCAGACATTGCATGGGTTACAGCTGACCTTTTAAAAACCCTGTGATCTTAGCATGTGCTATCTATACGTGCTGTCAAGCCTCTGCCATCAGCAAGCCTTCTCTGACCAGCTGCTGGCTGCCAGCCTGATCTGGCTGAGTCACCCCAGCCACAAATGATTCATTAAAGCCACTGAGGATCATCACAAGCCGCATTCTTTTAACAAGACTTCACACACCTCCAATAACAAACGTCGTCACAATGTGGGACATGGAGACACAGGGAGAACCTCAAACCTGGAATGCACAAGGGACTGGTAACATCCTCCTCACACCAACTCTCTTCTCAACAACACAGCAGGTGCTGACTGCCAGAACGAGGAGCTGCTTCGTGCCTGATCTCGGCAGCAGAAGCAGCCCCGGCCTCTGCACAGAGACCACCCGGGAATCTTGGGTGCTCCAGGCACAGACTCATTTACCACGTGTTTGAAATTGAACTAGTGGAAAGATCTTGTTCAGTCCCAAAACACAGCTGAGCTAACACACAGGAATCAAAGGAAACAAGCAGTCCCATTAACAGCAGTGAAGCCTGGTTTGCTGCGCATTTGTCTTTCAAAGTTGAGTTTCTCTGTGGACTCCCTCCTGCCTAAAAGACTGACTTCATGCCTTTTCTTCGATGGGCAAGGGGTGAACAGGGTCTCCTTTGCATACACAATGTAGTACCTTTTCTTAATTGTAAGACTTCACCTCCCCCTCAAATCAAATTTGCCCCAAACTAAAGTATAAACAGTGTCTCTGTTGGAAACAGTAAGCAGTATCCTTTAGTGAAGGTAAGCAGACTCAGAGGACAAGAGCCCAAGAATGCACTTGTTTATAGAATTTCAAGGCCTTTGACTTATGCAATTCCTGGATCTAAAACTTTGAGTACACAGGCAGGTGAATTATTACAGATTGTTCCAGCACTTCCCCATCTGGCAGACAAGGAGAGTATCACCCTGCTCCACACTTTATCACAAAATTTGAGTTTAATAATCATAAAGGCATTTGCAGACCACCTAGGTAATTCATGTTCAAATCAATTTTCAATGGTAGTAAATCCTCTCATTTTAGTTCCATTGGAGAGAGAAAAAAAAATATTTGGGAAATGTATGTCTCCTTCACAAATTAAAGCAGCAGATTAGTGGGCAAAAATTAGAAAATGCCCAATTGCCCAAATTTAGAGGAGGTGACCACTGGTTTTGTTTACCTTTCAATAAGAGACCGACACCTCTGTTGCTCTGCAGACCACCTTGAGCTGTGAATGCCTTTCTCTCCTTCAGAGCCAAACCATGGCCCCATGCTTTTTCTGAAAGCACTGACTCTGGTACTCCTGATGAAGTCTCTTTGGTGGGAAGAGCATGGCTGTGTGTTCTCCAGGCATCCCTGTAAGAGTGGGATGGCTTCTCAATGAGCTGAGAACCATTCCAGAGGATAGATGAGAAGAGGACTGGGCTGGACAGAAGGGATGCACTGTTTTTCCGTGCAGCTGTCTTCTTAGTCCAAAATCAAAGGGAGCAGCCATACATGGAGGTTTCCATTTCTAAAGAGTTTTTCTTGAAATTACTCATTTTCCCCCAAAGTTTTGACATTCCCCATTCTGGAGTCCTACTCACACCACAACCAGCCTTTATTGTCATGGAATAAAAGGGTTCTCCAGCATTAGAAAGCAAGGAAATACTGAACAGTTCATGCCTTGCAGCAGAGTGTGATCCAGGCTCCATTACAGTCAGAGCCAGGAGTCCCACTGACATCAGTGGAGCAGGAATTTCACTCCTAGAGGCTTGGGTTTTGTTTTGTGTTGGTGTTAAAGAGCCTGGGAGCCCGTGCTTGATAAGGTCAAGCAAGCCTAGCAGGGGTATACAATGCTCTTCCCCCCTCGCAAATCTCAGGCACAGCCCAGACCGCTGCGTGCGTGTGTGTGTCTGAATTACTTAGCTGTCCAGCTGGTTAAAAATAGCACACCAGCAACTCCCTTTCCAGCCTTTGACTGTTAAATGGGCCGCCAGAGCCCAGCCAAGTGCCGAGGTCATGGCCCGGGCTGCACATGTGGCCAGGGTGAGCTGGATGCCAGAGGGAGGGAGAAGCCTGTCACTGCAAAACCTAGTTCCAGCACGATGATATCAGCCTGCGAACGAAAAGCAAGGCAAACTCAGAACATTATGAAGCTGCCAAAGAAAACACTGTCTTCACAATGAACAAAAGTCTGATTAATTATTAATTGCCTGCCAGCTAATTAGCATTCCCTTGGGCAGCTGTCTACAGAATGCCTTATATTTCCAACCCACCCCGGGCCAACTTCATCTATGCAAATGGCTTTGGATCAGAGTTAGCAACTGATTTGTTGCCTGAAACAAGTTGTTCCCCTACCCTCTCCCCATCTCCTCCTGTCACCCCTCTTTTCTCCACCCAGGGACTTGAGCTCATTACAGTGTCAGCTAAGCAGAAAACATCCCTTGCTGAGGATTCTCTTTCCCATTCTGGCACAGGCAGTGCTTTTCCAAGGAAGCTGGCCACCTCCTGCCAGCCACCCCTGCACACAGCCCTCAGCCCGGGTAACAGGAGGAAGATTGCAGTGCCCCAGTCCTGATAAAAGCCTGGTTTGGCTGCTGCGTGGCTAGAGAGGAGGTAAAGCAGCTCTGGACAGCAAGGAGCCGATTAGCTGCAGATGCAGGGACCAAATCTTGGCTTTAGAACTGAAGAGAGCATTTAGGGAATTCAGCGTCAGCTAATGCTTGCATTCAGCTCCTATTAACTTTAATGGGACCTATGCACATGCATCAAGGGCAAGCAGACCCCTTACGAGAGCAGAAGCATAAATTACAGCGAAGCTCAGTCAGAACAAGCCTTCAACTTGCTGTTTTACCATACAAAGAAAGATGCACTTCCCATTTTAAGAACATAGCAGGGTTTTTTTTGCTTTTTAAATGGAACAAGCCAGTGCAGTTGGTGAAATACTGCAACAGAACATGAAAGTATCTCAGTTTACCATCACACTCACAGCCAAGGCTATCCACAGTCTTATGCATATTAGGATACTCCATTAGGATTACTGGCATCTCCAAGATGCACCTCTCTGGGACTTAAGTATGTATCATGCTGTCCCTGCAGTACAGGACAAATACCAAAGAGGGTTTGCCTTTTTCCCCACCGAGAACTTCACCCGGCCTCTGTATTTTACATCTGACACCTGAGTGTACCTGTCATTTGTATTCATTAGATTAAAATATGCTTGAGAGCTTACCAGGAAAGCAGGCGAAGCTTAGAAGGAAAAAAGGAAGGAAACAAGGATCAATCACGGAGTGGTCTCAGGTGTCGAGTCTGACCATCAGCAAGCAGGCGTGCCAGTGAAGCTGAGCTGACCTGGAATCTGGTGGTGGTAATGGATCTCTCCAACAACTTCACCAGAGCTCAGACTAACGCTCCAGCTCCAGCAATTTGAGGAAAGAACACTTCCCTCAAGGGAAGCAGACAAGGTCAGGTGATGAAAGCTGCCATGGGGATCAGAGAAACCCTTATTAATGGGATCACAGGATCATCAGGCCAGAAAGCAGTTTCCTGGTCTGCTTACTTATTTTTTGGTACAGGGAATCCTGCATCTAACACTATGTGTCCTGCCTGTTACTGCAATATAAACATCATAAATGGACTGTTTTCCTACCCCAAAGCCAGAAGATAAGTGCTGATGCAACAAGACAATTGAGATAAGAACAGTTGTTTTCTGAGTGAAGGGCCATAGTCTGTGGGAGTTCTTTGTTTTTAGGCAAAGAACTTGGTCTGTCAAGTAAAAAATAAAAATGTCCCAATTACCACAGTCAGATTCTTATCCCCATCCTACTGTGCCTGCTGCCTAGCTCTGATAGTACACCATGCCAAGAGGGCAGCACATTAGTGAAATATAAGAATATTAAGTTACATCTATAGATATGGGGTATAAACCCTTGAAATACATAGGCACTGCAGAGGGGTAGAGCATGGTTCTGTAGTACCCCTGTTAACAGTCCTGCAAAGAACCAGCAGCCACAATGCACAGCCAGGTATTTTATTAGACTACTTTTTCATGGCGTACGTGAGTCATATAAAGTACATAAACTCATGAAGTCCGACTAAGACTGGCATAAATCAGGGATAACACCACTGAAGCCAATAGAGCTGCACTGAGGTGAAAGTGGCATAAATCAGAGGCTGATCAGGTACACATTTTCTTTAAGGTAGACAGACCATTAAGTGGCTTACATAGACTCCTTATCACATTACAGTTCTGTAAGGTAAATAACAGTCACCACGTACAGTATATAATGAATTGCAGTCTGCAACATACAGCAAATGGCCATTTTTCTCAGGGAATCTCTCAGCACAGAGCTCTGGGACCAAAAATAATGGGCAATATTCTCCAGCATTCATGTGTGACATTCCCATTAGTATTAACAGGAGGTATGTGCCCAAAGTCAGGATGTATTCATCAGCAATCTGAATTGGGTATTACTGAGGTTTCTGATGAACGTTCCGGTTTCATCCCCAGCAACGATCCTCCTAGGGAGCAGCCACAGCTCTTTACTCACCTTTGCACAGCACTCACACAGGAAAATATTTACTCAGTGGCAGGTAGAGCTGGAATCAGAGGAAGTAGGGCAGTCTTGTGTCGCTTACCTCTGAGCATCAACTCCCCAAGAAGCCTTACTCAGCCTCACACTGATGACCCAGCTTAGACCAGGGCTCACTGGTGCACATACCGAGCACCCATTACAGGAGACAGCACCAGGACTTGAAGGCTGAATGGTAGCTGAAACCTGAAGAAGGTAAGAGAAGCAACCACAAAGTCACAGAGCAGATCAGCATTAGAGTTAGTGAAGCCAAGTCTCTGACCTTGTAGTCAAACAGGCTGTTATATGCTACCATCTTCCTGAATTTACCCAAAAAGGCTGTAATCTCCCTCACTTTCCCATGAAGTTGAATCTACTGACTTCAGAGAAGTTTGCACCAAGGTTATAGTGGAGAAGGTGAAAAAAGAATTCTGATCTCCAAAGTGCAACAGAAATAGTCAGTGAAAGAATATAATTTAATAAATTTACTGATGAATTTTACAACATAAATGCCCAGCCTGCCTGTTTTCCTCCCAATAAAGCCTGCTTTCTGCCTATATACACATATGTGTTTTACCATTGTCCGCTTAATTTTCAAATTACGTTTCAGGATGATTTACATACAGAGCTAAAGCAGGTTCAATGGGCTGAATGCAGGCAATGTGCATGTGTACACAGCTCTGCTAACAAGAACAAATTGCTTCCTGCCCTGAATTGCACCCAAGAAGAGCCATAACCTGGTTCAAAAGTAAATATACTCCATAGCATATGTGCTTGCTGAGAAGGTCAGTAGAACATAGAGCTTGGGGAGAGTGGTGTGGCAGGAGAAAATAAATACAAAAAGAAGATGCAGTAGAATCTGTGCAAGAGAAAAAGAAGTGAAAGACACAGAAGGCCAGGGAGCAGAGCTGCTTGTAATAATTATCTGTAAAAGAAAGGATAGAGCTGCATGCCTTATCCTAACCCCCTACCTCTGAAAGTATGAACCTTGACAATGCTATTCCTGCCTACCCAAGCATAAGGATCTAGCACTATAGAGTTACCCTATGGAGAGCCAAAGGTGAGACTGACCACCCAGCCCAAAGCATTAGGTCTTAAGATTTTGGAGGTGTTGGCTTTGTAATTTAAAAAGATGGTTTTAGGAAAGACTTTCTTCACTGCAGTAATAGAGTACTTGAAGAGCTAAACACGAGGGCTTAATCCCAGAGTTATTGGCCTGTAGACAAAGTGTCCAAGAATACTGTCCATACCTTTGACACACTGTAATTAGCATAATAGAACAATATAAATAGGACTCTAACTTAAAGATGACTGACAGCGATACAATAGAGGGGTCAGGGGGAAGCTAATCCAGAAATTCAGTTTGCACCCCCTTGAGCAAGGAATTTGAGTGCAACTAAAAATAGAAAGTGAGAGTATCTGACAGCTAAATTGCTAGTGGTAGCTTAGCATGGATTCAGTTACATTGCTCAGCGACCCTCAGTGAATTAAATAGATTGAAATGCTAATGATAGAGTGAATTCCCAGCACAGAGGTAGAATAAAGTAGTCAGATTAGGTTTCAGACAAGGTGAGTTCAATGGCAGCAGAGAGATCAGAGTTTGTTTAGATCAAGGTACAAAGGTAATTTGTCTAGATCAGGGTAGAGAGACGCTTCTTTAAAGCTCAGGGGCTCCCCCATGTTAAGTAACATGCTGAAAACAACACAGACCTGACAAGCTATTTCAGTGACTGTTATTTTATGTGATTTCTATCAACATTGGAACATTTTTCACTGGTCTCAATACACTCTTAATGGCATTGTCATTTATCTCCTAATTAGTTAAATGCTGCTCTGATGACAGATGTGTGATGGTTCACTAGGGCTGTCACTCAGCCTGTACTTGTTTGTTCTCATCAGGTATTCTAACCAGCGCACAGCTTCACTGAAACCATAACGGTGGCATTTGTGCTCTTTGGTGTTTATAGACTCACTTATACCATGGCATCACAGCTTCAAAGGCATGCAGAGGTTCATCCTCACTGCTCCTCCTAAAGGTCGGGAAGCAATATTGCCACAGAAGGAGACAGGCCTGATCAAGTGTCTTACCTGCCATTGCACGGCCTGAGCCCAGGCCACCTGCGTAACAAAATTCAAACCCTAGCCTAAGGATCATGCAAAGTGATACCCACAAAGAAGATGCAAAAAATAAGAGCTGAGCCTGAAACTCCATCCAGGGCTCACCCATTTAAAACAACCCTGGAGGCTCTCCAAAGTGGGTATATTACTACATAAATTCCAAGATCAATTTAGGCTTAAACAACTGATCCATCCCTTCTCATCCAAGGTCAGACAACGAGTCAATGCCATTAGATTAAAAAAACCCTTGAAATAAGATTCACTATCCTAGCAGAAAGGGCAATTAAAGACCTTACTTGACAAGAGAGAGGGCTCACCGTCACTGGGAGCTTTAAAAATGAGATTAGGCATCTTTCTAAAGGATGCGTTTCTATTCACTACCCTTGTAATTTGGGATAGTTATTCTCGTAAGAAAGGGACGTTGCAACTTGTCATTTGACTATCAATCAGTGGTGTCATAATACTTCAGTGTCAGTTGTCTGTTTCTATTACAATAAATAAGAATTATGTATTCCAGTGAAGAAAAAGCAATGTAAGCCTGTGTAATGTCAGGGAAGGCCTAACACATCCTGCCTATGGGAGTTTCTTCTGCTGTAGTGCTTATGAAGCTGTGAGCAGGAAATTCAAGCTCTTGACACCCATGTTTTTGGTCTAAGCACCAGAATTCACCATCTGGTCATTGGGTTAATTTCTATATATATTAAAAAAAAAATAGAAGAAAATAAGATCTTTTTGCAGATAATTTGATGTAGGCTGCTCTGTTTCAGTGCTGAGATACAAACAGGACCAGTTTTGAGATGGCAGCTGACTCTGCAGGAATCAGTCCCTCAGCCAGCCAGGCTACATTTTGAGCAGTCAGCTTCTCAGACACTGCATATAGGGTGGGGTCATTTCTGCCTTCCTCTTCACTGAAGTCAGTTCTTGGTTTAGTCTCAGTATTACTACAGGAAAAAGACTACGTGGCCAGTGTTTGGGAACTGCATGAGGCAGCTTTGATGACTGCCCATGAACTGTCAACCTCAGCATGGAAGGTTAACAAGAACCTGGGACAAATTCTCCCCTGTTATACCAGCGAAAATCTGAGTAACTACAGTCCCTCAAGCACAGAGAGGTTGACAGCAGAGTCTCACCCCTTGTGCTTCCAGGTCTAAATGAGATTCAGCAAGTGGAAATAATTCTTGAGAAGCAGAGCCCTGATGTGCTCTCTCCATTCATAGTAACAGTCCACTTTATGCTAAGTGACTAATTGCCATGAGTGGAGGGAATGTGATTCAACCAGAAAAGTACATGTAATTTGCATAGATTACTTTCCCACTTGGTTCCATGCTGTGGAGTAACAGGGACTGCCTTCAAGACAAAAAGATAGATAGTCTCAAGAGTAATTCTTTGCTTAAGTATTAAAAAACAATAGCATGAAGAGATATTTGAATATGACAGTCTAGAAAAAAACCCACAACCAACATACCTTGTGAACAAAGAAGCCTCACGTTCCAGTTATTTCTAGTGTCGTAGCATTGACATGAAACTAGTGTTTGGAGGATGCTTCAAACACCACTTGAAGTAAGGAATAAATGTTTCTTTGCAGCCCATGGAAGTGAGTGCTGGAAGAGAGAGGAAGCAGCTGCAGGCATGAGTTGGTTGAATTTCAAGATGTGCTTTTTTTCTGTGTCTTGGTGCAGCTTGTGTTTTTATTGAGGGTGATGATCAGCCTCTGTGGAAAGGCATGCTGCTCCAAAGTTCTTAAACTTCTTAAAAGGAGTTAGTCTCCTTCAGACTTGCACCTTACTCTGGACACTGCAGCATTTCACAACATGAAATTAAAAAAAAAAAAACAAAACCAAAACCCCAACTTTCATCATCCATATATCAGATCATTAACCTAAAATGAGGATGTGATTTCACTTATAACTCTGCACTGAAATGTAGTAGCTGCAGTGAGTAGTTTATAATTTCTTTACTGAAGCACTTGCTGGCAGAATCACGATAGGAATAAGCAACTGGTTCCAGTAAAGTCACAAGGGCAAACCCAAACTGCTTACTTTGTGCATAAATGGATTAATGTGACAGGGCACAAGGGAAGCAAAAGATCTGTCAGGAAAAATAAGTAGGAAAGAAAATATTACTTCAGAATAGCTCATCCCAAGCAAATTGAGCTTTCTGAAGAAGCAGCATGTGAACTACTGGGATTCAAGAGTTTCATCCTGGCTCCAGGCAATGTATGATGCTTCACTTGGCAAATAAGCCAAGCTCAAGAGAAACAACTTTGCTAGATTAAGAGAGCAAGGAGGGATCGGGGAGAAGTGAAGTGACACATGGCTCACCAGACACAGGGCTTATTTTACTGTAAGGAAGCAGTCAGGCCTTGAAAGAGGCCCAGAAACATATAGACTTGAAACCCACAAAAACTTTCCCCACACTTTGAACCCACTCCAAAGTCAATAATGATATATTTTAAGTAAGCAGAAGCAAAGTTGCACCTCCTTACAGTAGCACAAAGCAGAATCCAACTATAAACCTGTGGCTTTACTCAGCTTTCCATCCACGGGCTTGTATCTCATGAAGTCTGCTCCCTTTGCTTTGCATTCCTCACCCTTCTGACCCAGTGGCTCATAGGTGGTTACCTGCCCAGAACTGTGCTGCTGCTGGAAGAGGAGGTTCAGCTCTGCTCTCCTGAAAGATGGGATACGTCACTGCAGCGGTGGGTGGAATTACAACCTCTGCAAGGCCTTCCTTTAACCTTCCAATTCATTTTTCTTGAACCACATCTAAGAAAACAGCTGGAAAATGAAGAGAAGACAGGTAATAGGAAGGGACTGCAAAACTAAATAGAATTCAGCAATAACAGAGCAAAAATTCAATCCACATGAAGTGTCCAAAAATCAGTTTCACATTTTGATCTGGTTCAAAGTACAGATGTATCATGTTCCCAGGACAACCAGGACTTGAGAGAGGATAGCAAATACCAAAATCTTCTCTCAGTGCAAGAATATTCCGACTTCCCGTGGCCCAGGTATCATATTATTATCAGCCCCTGTTATCATATTATTGGCTTTCCTGTTCTTACAACATAGTTGAAACTCCTTTACTTTCCCACACCACTTCAGTTGTACACAGAGCCACACTGGATGCATTTGCTTGTAGCTAAGCCCTTCTGAGTCCACTCTCAGCAAGAAACATCACACAAGACTTCAGCAGAGCATAGAAGGAACTACAGTTGTTTGAGAAGTTCTTTTTAGATGGCAGAAGTGACACCCATTCTGGGAGACCTTGCAGCAGGAGAGACCACACAGGTGATGAGACCAGTGCTTGCAGCTGACAGGCAAAAGGGTGTGGGCTCTCCTTAGGAGCTGGCAGAGGTTCAACAGCTGTTGGGGATCTGCTTCATTCTTGTTGCAGGCAAATTTCAGCAGAGCCACTTCCAGAATCTGTTTAATAGCATGCATTAAACCATCAAATGATCCATATCAGACAAAACAAACTAGTGGATGTGTGTTACTTTAACGTGGAACAAAATAACCTGCAACTAATGCCTGGTAGAGGTAATCTCTGCTGCAACCACCTCTCTGGGATTTGGGGGTCAGCAGATCCATCCCTAGCAATCTGCTCCCATGTCTTGACCTCCTTCAGCTCATTCCACCTCTCACCCCAGTGAGATGGCCAATGCACAGGGTCCACGTGGATGTTCTTGCACTGGGAGTCCTTTTGCTGAAGGGGGATGAATCAGCTCTCACCCATCTCTGTTGCAAAAGGGCCCAGCGAGGCACTGTCAAACAAGCACACGGCATTTCTCACACTACCAGCTCCCGGGCTTTCCCTAAGGAAAACGTTTGCTAGCTAGGGTTGTGGTTTGTTTTTTTTTTGTCCCTTTCAGAAGAGGGGAGGGGCGAGGGGGAACCAGCCACAAGCTCTTGTAGGCAGTGATATGGCCCTAAGGGCCTCTCCACATTAAAGCTGATACAGCAGTGTAACTCCTACAGCCTGCGATTGTGGTTTGCGTTTGCACTCTCTACCCTTTAATTGCAACTGTTGCCACAACTGTTTACGAGACCACTTGCAGCTCCGTCTTGGAAATCAATTCAGATGTCAACAGCTACACCGTGAATGGGCTTAAAGCAAATGAGTAAGGGCCGTAAACTTGACACCAGAAAGTATAAATCTCTGAAAAAGGAAGAGTTGTACTTGCCAAGGTCTGTGACAGGGAAGCCCTGTGACCAGACCAGACACTGGGGGACATCAGCCCCAGAAGGGGTGCATACACAGTGGGGTGGGGGCACCCTGCGAGTCAGTAGCTTTTCTTCCGCGGCAGCGTCATCAACACAAAATGTTAATAATAATCTGCTTCATAAATAGCATTAAACCCTCCAAAATGTCAAAACTTTGGCTTCTCAGCACTTCCCAGGCAGGGTCTTTTGCCAGTGGGCCATGGTTGTAAGTGGCAGAAGCTGGAGAGCTCATCTCCAACCAAGACCTCCTTGGGTAGAGCTCCATGAGGAAATAGGAGTCAAAATGTACTAGGTGAGAGTTTACAAATGGGGAACTAAGGCACAGGAAGATTAATAATAATGATACTTAACATTTCTTTATTGCTTTAAATGGTCCACACCCTTTGCAGACGTTGACCCTCACAATACCCTGGGGAGAGGTGACTGGCTATTATTATCCTGTTTTTCATAGACGGGGACAAAGAGGCTGAAACGTGGCATTTCCCAGGCCAGATAGTTGACAACTGGTGAACATAATACTGTGCTTCAAGTCCAGCTCAAGCATTTCACATCCTTCATGAAAGAAAATACCATAGTAATTCTCCCTCTAACCAACCTTGTCTTACTGCAGACATGCAGAGCATCCTTAGCCCCTTTGTGGAAACAGTTGATTTGAGGCCAAGCATGAGGTGGCCTCACCAATGAGGACAGACAACTCCTTTCCCCTGGACAACTCTCTCCCTCAGCCCTTTCTGCTACCAGCACTCCAAGTGTGCATCCCTGCTGTGGGTTTGCTCCTCATACACATCCTACCACATCAGCAATTTTATTGCTCCAGTGCTTCCCATAACAATCTCCTCCTTTTTCCTTGCTTTTCTAGTTGAAAGAGGACCCCACAGGGCTGGGAATAGGGCTGTGTGATGATTTCTAGGAACATAAATAGAAAGTAGGGAAACAGCTACCAGGCAATGTTGACATAAGTCTGAATGGAAATTAAACAGTTTTTCACCAGCAGAGTGGGCTTCCGGATCAGACCTGGGAGACCAGTGGGGGGGGGTGTGTGTGTGGTAAAAATCAAGGACAAAAAAACCCTTCAGCCAGCCCTTATAGTTTTCAGATGGAGCTTGGTAAATCTATAGGGGTGGCTGCCTGGGATGCATGGGATCAGACCTGCTGATCAAGGAGGTCTCTCCAGCCTGGTGCTCCCTCCAACTTCCTCGAAATCACTGAGCTGTTCACTTCACAGCTGCCAAGGTTCATTTCTTTAAAACTTCGGCTGCCAAAGAAAGCTGGGACACTGAAGTGGTAATCAATGCAATTGCATCACAAGACTCAGCTTCAGCTCTGTTCCCAGCACTTGGGGAATTTATGTCTTCATTTCCTGAAGTAGTCCTCCTCTCCCTCCTGTGTCAGGGCCTGCACTGGGACAGTCCCACCTTAACAAGGCCCTGGATGCTTTGCCATAGTGCTGGCAGTCCCTTGCTCCGGTGGCACGCAGCCTGCCTCCCTCTGTCACACCCAACTGCTCCAATTCATTTGGTTCTGCCACTGAAATAAATTAATAGCCAGGGTTTCCTGTGGTCAGCATGCTCTTCAGCCACGGATCATAGCCTCATTTTGTCAAGCTCGTGAAGAAGGTTGTAACGACAGCAATGAGAGTTGGTGCGATTGAGTAAAATGTTGGGAATTTAAGTTCAAGAAGGCAAGTCCTTCACTCCCCTCCTTGCTTCCCCCAGCTGCAGACACTCTTCAGCCCCCCTAAAATCAGTGATGCATTGGGCACGCTTCCAGCTAGAGGGGATGAAAGGGACAGGTCAGAGGCCAGGTCCTCCCTCCTGACCCATGGGGTGTCAGAGGCAGCTAAAACCCATATATCAAACATAAGCGCTTGGTTATTGCAGAGGGAGTGCTTGGGGCTTTGTCTCCATGGGAAGATTGCACTGGTATCGTTCAGGGGGGCATGAACACAAATTGCTGCAATCCCTTGGGGCCCTTCTTCACTAGAAAAATGTGAGTCCTTAATGCCCATTAATTAACTCGAAGTAGGCTTTGCGGGAAATCTGTCATTTTCACATGAATCAGTAGGTTATATTAAAAACCAGCTCTGCATATTTTATTTGCTGTGTGATTCAGCAAAACTCAAGCATGTATTTACATTTGAACATGTGCTTAGAGCTCAGTGAAGTCAATGGAACATTGCTGAAATGCTTCAGTGAATTGGAGCTTATTTAGACTGTGTGTGATTTAGGGATAGGCATCAGTAATCAAAAATTTCCAATACTTCACCCTGTACTGTAGTACCTGAACGTGTCCTCCTTTCCTTTTCGCTGGAAAACTGCCAGCCCTATGAAAATAAATAAGACTCAAGCCTATGGAAGATTCAAGTCTGGCTTGCTTAAAACTCAGTAGGGCTTTGTGGTCACCATGCAGAGATGCGTGGTTTTTTTCTCTGGGTCTAAGTCAACCCCTCTGCAATAAGGACCAGAACCTTGTTTTTCTGCTTTCCTGAAAGCTCTTGCACTAGCAAACTGAACTGCTTTGTGCCAAGAGGCTCCACGGAACTGCCCAGCTGTGTTGGGGAACTTGTGAAACTGCTGTTTGTTTGGAAAGCACCAGCAGCCTTGGAATGACAAGTTACTGCTATAAAGTTGAGAAAAGCATCTCCTGATCATCTGTGCTTTTCTGCCTGGATAGTAGTAGGCATAAAGCATGAACCATAAGAAGGCATTTCCCATAGCTCTTTTCTTCTGTCATAGGAAGATGGTAAAGGAGGGTCCCAGAAACAGTAAAAACACCATCCTTCAAGCTGGGGCTGCTTTGCAGCTGGGGCAGCAGATGCAAGACTCAAGCTGTTCCCCATTCTCTTCTGCCCCACTGAGCCTTTGAAAGGGCCCCCTTCCTCATGCATGCAGTGTTAGCCACCAGTGTCTAATGAGTGCTTTTAACCTTAAAATATGGCAGCACTGTGCTGCACTTATGTGATCCTGTAATCATCTTTTTCCTACAGACACCCTTTTCATGCAGCTTAAATATTTTAAAAATACATGTCTAAGTACAAATCTACCACATTAACTCTTGTATAGAGGGTACTTGTTTTCAGCTAGGTGGCTGGGATTCCTATAAGTATAATTTACCATGCAGTATGACAGAGCTGGGCTAGAATGTGCTGCTTTTACTAGCTAAAATACAATAAAATATGCTACACCATGTTTCACAGATGAATCACTTCTAAACCATGCCTTTAAGTATTGCCTGTCACTGCAGTGCCTCATTGTAATACTTCATGGGAGCTAGAGAAAAAGAAAGAGAAATTGCCCTTTAAATCTCCACAAAGCCTACCATCCAGAAGAAATTAGGGACATTTGTTCTTGGAGTCAGATGGGTTATGTAAGAGAAAGCTATACACAACAGGTTTTATTGGGGTGGAGGTGAAGGGAATGTGTTTTCACTTATTTATTTTTATTATGTTTTATTAGAAGAATGTTCAAGGACCAGTTCATGAAGAAAACAACACCCCAACTCTGCAAAGAGCAGCTGTAGTCCAAAGGGTGCAGACAATGATTTCATCTCAGCCCAAGCTGCCAGGCCACCAGGGTAGGGACCCCAGCAGAGCAGAACTCTCTGATAGCTGCTTTGAATTAGCTCCCAAGAGGAGAGCCAACAGCAGTTGCACAAAAGCAGAGGAGTAGGTCAGGCAAATTCTCAGCAAATAGTAAGATGATTCTATATTGAGTAGGTGTCAAATAGGCTAAGCAGTCCTTGCTTCATATTAGGACACTACTGGAAAGAGCTACATAACACACAAGTCCACAGCAGCCACAGACAACCTGAAGAGCAGACAGTTATTTGGGAAACAGCCACACGAGATCCATGCCAAAGACCTTTGAATGCTTCCCAGTGTCTAAAATCAAATTAATATAAAAGACCAAAAGTTATAGAAAGAGAGCAGTAATGATCTCAATGGGATGTGTAGAGTCTGGCCAAAGGCTTTATATAATTTATGTGATTGGAAGGCACGTGCTTCATTTCTGCTACTAAATGCATCTCCACTCACCAGATCCCCAGGTTTTCCAGCATTCCCTGTCTTGCCTGTGAGGGCCCTGGAGCCAAGTGTCAGGTTATCCTCTGGGTTGCTGAAGTCCTTCACAGACCCAGAAGTGTTTCTGTTATTTCTAAGCCAGACTCCTCATGGGCTCTTCTCTCTTGTTTTTAAAGCTACCACTGAAATAAAGGCAAAGCTGGAATAACAGGGCTGTCACAGCTGGTGGCCACAGCTGTGAGTTTGGGCCAAAACACATTGTTCTTCCTTCTGCAGATGTTTTCTGTTAATAAGACATCTACTACTGAGATATTTTCTTCTTTGGGAATCTACAACACAAACCAAAACCAAGGTAAAAGAGACAGTCAATTTTTTTCATTTACCATTTTGGCAGGGTAAACAAGAAAACAGGAATGCTTCAGTCCCATCTGACATGAATAAATAATGCCCCTGTTATTCACTGCCTGTCAAAAGTTTCATCAAGACACAAGCTCAGGTACAGAAAGATATCCAAAGGCCATTAAAATGCTGCACTATAGCAGAACACTTGACCTTTAGGGCAGAGCAGCTTGGCACAAGCGCAGGAGTTATGCGTGCTTGGTGCAAAGGTGTGCATACACAAACGGCCTGATCCCTGCGGGGACTGTCATTAGAGCTGCAAGCACCAGCTCCACAGCCCCTTGTCCACTGAAGATACAAACCAGCATGAATGTAACTCCAGAAAGTTTCTCCCTCTCCAAATACTGCAGAGAAACCTCCTCTCCTACTTCTCCGAAGCAAGTGTCTCCACTATTTCATCCTGAGCCACAGCATTTCGTTGAGGTGACAAGCTGCTGGATTGTGTCTCACTGCCTTTTGTTCACATATATCTGAAAATAATGTAATCAGAAGAAAAATCTATCAGCTCAGTGCCAGTTTTTTCTGTCACCTTCAAGGAAAGATGTGATTCAAGGTCACTGGAGATCCTTTTCACACCCTGCGCTGCACCTAGCCTTGCATGCAGCTCTGTGTAGCTTGGTGCAGCTTCCTGCTTCACCCCACCCACAGAATTTTGGTTTTCTGCCTCAGGCTGCACATCTGAGTGCATCTCAGTATCAAAAAAATATTATTAAGTTAGTTGGACTAATGCCTTCCTGCACATTTTGTAAACAGTTTGAGACCACAGGGTTTCACGATGTCTCATGACTTCTCCAGAAGGAGGATGAGTCAGAACTGGTCAGTGAAGAAAGCTGTTGTGTCTGGGATCCCCATTTCATTTGTTTCAGAAGGTGGAAGGTGTACATTATGCTTTGCATGCATTTTTAGTTCACTTTCTTTAGATCTGGGAAGCAGAGGCATGAGGAGATGAGAATTTTTTATTTTCTCTTTTTGACAAAACCAGAGAAAAACCCCAACCCTCAGAAGTACCCAGTCTCCAGTTCAGGTGAGAACCTTCACAAAGCTCCTCCAAGCATTTGCATCTGGAATAATTGTCTCCAGGAGGCTGTAACACCCACTCACAGCACTTTCCATTGAGCATTACCAAGTCCTTGCAGTCATACCCCCCTCCCAAAACACGTGCAGGACCAAGCTGCTGGATTTTCCTGCTCCTCACTACCTCTGTGGCTACCAAAGGATGCACAGAAAGGCTGTGTGCATCTGAAGGCATGCAAATCTCTGCCCTGTAAACCTGACTCTGCTCAGTCTCTCTTTTAGCCCCAGAGATTTATGTATCTCCTTTGTTTTAAGTAAACTTTCTTTCAAGAGCATGACTGTAAAGGTAAGTTCAGGCATAAACCCATGTAAATTATATGGTTTGAGCTCCCCAGGGATTAGCATGGTTTCTGCAGTCTCTCCACAACTGAAGCTCCTCTGTATGCTCTGTAATCATTTCCAGATACCTTCATGCACCCTGACTCGGGGCTATAACTCAAACTGTCACCCTCTGTGCTCAAGAGGCCTCTTTGGAAGCTCCTCAGCTAGCCTGTGGACCAGCATTCACACAGAGCTCCAGATCCCCAGGCAGGAGGGACAAGGTGTTTGTGCTACACAGTGTGGCTTAGTGCAGTGGTGCCCTCTGCGGTACCAGGTTAAAAGCTTTGTATGCAAGACCCCTAAGAACAGAAACCAGGAGTCAAAGGACAGCCTGCTGCATCCCACCTAAGGTCAGACCCCAAACGCAGCCCAAACGAGCGAGCCCCTCATTTGCCAGGCTTGCAGCATGCTGCAGAAAACCTCCCTGGCCACAGACAGTGCAAGGGTCATCAGAGGAAACAAACCTGTCCTGGGCTTTTATGTACCTTGTACTGGAAAACCTGCACTGATTTATTTGGGGAACATGGGCTGTTGGCTGAGGAGACCAGTACATTTTTTTTAAGACCATTTGTTTTACATCCACATTACAACTACACTGTGGAATTGAGTAAAACTTGCCCTTGTAACAAATGACTTCTATAAAGATCAGAAATGGACATTGCTTATTGCCTATTGATTTCATGAATGAAGAGAGTGCACATGGCACAGGGATTGGGCATTTGCACTGCAAGCACTTGTATAATTACTGGAGAAGCACACATTAATGAGGGACCGACTCTATTTTCCTTAAGTGCAAAGTGTATTTAAAAGGAGAAGAAAGCTCCTAGAGCTTTTGAAGTCAGAAGCTGTTAAGCAGTCAGTGGCTGGAAATTTAAAATTCCTTCACATCAGGGCTCTCGGATCCGTGATCAATAGGGATTAAGTCAGACAGGACTTTTCAAAGCCTCTAGCTTTATTAACAAATAGGAAACTGAAATACTGAGGCACTGCTGGGGACACCTGTGAGATCCCAGTGCCCAGAGAGAGGCGAGGGGAGTGAGCACTGCCTCTCTGGGGTGGAGGCAGCAACCTGAGCATCGCACCAGGCTGACTCAACTACAGCCACAGCAATGAAACCTAGATGCTCATTTCCCTTCCTCTGATGCTTGCCTGACTATCTTCTGATCTCACGCTGCTCTGCAGAGGAGGTTTCCTGCCAAATTTCTAGGCACCCTACTCCTAAGTGCACTCCTGTGGTACGCATTTCCCCTCAGGAGCTCTCCATTGCAACAGCGTGGCACTTGGTACATGGGATTTTCCTTCCTTGTTCATGACAGTATTATTCTACCTTGTGAAGAAGAGGGCAGTCAGATACCGGGAAGGGGTGGGGGGCAGATGATGCCCCCGGGGAGAAGTTTCTGTAGGTCTCCAGGCAAGGGAGGCAGAGGCTGCAGAGAGCAGGCAGCCAGGCTGTGCCAGTGATAGAGGGAAGCTCCCTGGCAGTTTGCTGCAGCTCAGTCACCAAGTGAAAACCAGTTCTGGAAGCAAAGACACACCTGCAGACAGACAGCGGGTAGGGAGGACAGAGACAGCTACTTTGCATTTTCTGTATTTGCAAAGTTCAACGTCCCTGGTTTTATTCTAATAAAACCTGTCTGATTGGTTTTTGTTTGTTTTCAGCTTAAAGCCTTTCAAATTTTCTTTGGGGACCTCAGTTGAAGATGGTACAGGACTTCTTCAAAGCTCTGAGTCAGACTGCCATCACAAGGGACTTCCAGAGCCTTTTGCAGCACTTGTTTCTGCTGTTACTCAAAGCCCTGAGGCCTTTAAGTTATAAAGGAAGCAGGATTCCCTCTGCTACTTGTTCCTATCACAAAGCAAGGGGACTGATTTTTAAAAAGAACTCTACATGTTACATGAAGGTCAGCTGCTCAGGTTTCTGTACATTTGGACCCATCTGAGTCCTTGTAGATCTGCTTTTCATGGTGTCCGCTCTTCAGCCCACTATGTCAAACGATTCCTGGGGCTACAGAAGGCACGTGTTTGCTTACGCACATCAGGTCAGTGTTTGAGCCCACCATCTCCACTCAGTAAGCTGCATTTTTGATAACAGCACCACTTAACTTTAATGCTATTAGTGATAATCTACAGTCTGGTTTCAAGGTTAGATTTGCTGTTCATACGGTGAATCTCATCCACCTGAGGCACACGTACATGCTGGTGATAGCTGGGCAAGCTGGGCAATTAGCAGCAATTTTCTAAGTGAGGTCTAAGAGCTGGGTGCATCACAGTAAAAACCAAGAACTGCAAACTCCAGGACAAGAATGAAAGATGGGATGTATGCACATCACCTAGAGCCTTCAGGACCAGTTTTAATCTCTTCTCCACCATATCAACTTCCAATCTGCTCAATCAGGCTGATATTCCCTCACTGCCACTCTGCTTTAAACTCCCAGGGACTCAGAAGAGTAGTTGGAGGGTTGTGTTCATCTGTGCCTAACAACCTCCAAAACATCATCCAACAGCTGGAGCCTGCTCAGGTCGATGAGTCTATTCCCTCTCTGTGTAACCTCGTACCGTACCCTGCCCTGCCCCGGAGCAGGGACAGGATCAGGGAACCCACCTCCATGCTCTCGGAGGACCGCTGTTCAGAAATACCTGCTTAAGGGGTTACAAGACAGACTTCATTTGCCCCTGTCACCTGAGGAGCACAAAAAACAAAGGAGAACAATTGATCCAAATATCTCCATCTGTTTGGGTTTTTTTAAATCAAGGGAAAAGAAAAGAAATTAAGATTCTTTCCCTGTCCTGGCAGTTTTCTGTTTGAGTATGGGCTGAATAAAGCATTAGGTCCTAGGCCCATAGAGGCAGTGTCCAGGCAGCACTTCTATAAAAGAGGAGCAAAGATTATGAGCTTTGTTCTGATCAGATCCAGAAATCAATTTTTTCTTCTTGTAGGGTTCTCTTTATTCACCCATTTTTTGCCATTTTACTTGAGTTATAAATACACTGCCTCTCGAGGGAAAAAAAATAAAATAAAAAAAAGACTCCTGTAAAATTAAGAAATCCAGTCCCTTTCTTTTTATATCTAGCAGGTGCAAGCTACCAAAAGAGATTTCCTTCTGAGCAGACGCTGTATCTGAACACCGTGGTTTCGTTTACAATATTTCCTGCATGAACGAGCTAAGCCCTGTTGTTGCCATGTCTTTGGATTTACGACGTGGTCAACAGTTTGTTATTTTCTTCTCTGCTTTCCAATTGCCTTTGTCTCGCTCGGGTGACGAGAGAGGCTGAGGTGAGTCATCTGGCCAGTGGAAACTGCTATGCATCTTAACCAAGTGGCAGCTTGAACCTCCGGGAACCCCAGTAGCGCGTCTCAGCCAGAGATGCATTTTAATGACAGATCGCCGAGATGAACACGGCTCAGAGCCCGAGTCTGTTGTCCTCGGTGCAACATCATCGCATTGACTAGCGGAGCAAAATGTTTTATGTTGCTGTGAAAGGAACCGACACGGCTGGAGATTTAATCATTTTGGATTCATCTTGGCATGACGCCACTAGTGCGTATAAATGGAGCGTTTAATGTTTAATGTGCTGTTCTGACTGAGCTGTGACCTTCTTGCGCAATTGCATGTTGGGGATTTCCGATGCCGTGTCACTACAAGCAGTATTGCCACTTAGAGCATTTGAAGTGGGTGAAAACCACGCAGCCTGACTCAGCAGCCTACCCCTCCGAGGGCTTGGCAGTCAGCAAGGTCCTGGAACCAGCCTGGGACTGGTAGGCTGTCCAGAGTACTCCACTGGTGGCTTCTTGACTCAGCAGCACATGGTTGTGGTGCACAGCTTGACACTCCAGGATGTGATTTCACTGACCACGTTGGTCTGTGCCTATTAAATAACTGCAGAAGTTCAGAAAGGACACTCCTCTGATAGCATGTCACACGGTTTTGGGGAAATACGACCATCTGGAAAATAAGGTAGCACCAACTGCAGGAGCCTCCTCTTCCCCCACTTCACTCCAGTTCAGCTTTCCACAGCTGGAGACCACAGTAAGAGGAGACTGGAAATCCTGCATCCCCGTCAAAGCATTAGGAGACCTGGATCTCTGCCTCACATTGTGCAGAAGTAGAATAAGTACTAAAATATTATGGAAATCAAATCAAAAAGGGAAATGCTTATTTTGTGCATGTATTTTTCTTCCATTCCTCTCCCCAGCCTAGCAAAATGACAGACTCCTACAACATTCAAGCTTCCTGAGAATGCCTTTATCAGCCAAAACAGGGATTGTTTGCAAGGATCCTTTCTTTCCCTCTGCCACGTCATTTTTATTGGCTTGCCCGCTTTCCGCTGCATGTGCTTCTCACTTCACCAGAGGAAATGAGCGACACACAGCCTAAGCATGAGAAGGATATTAAAGAGAAAGAGTTGAAAAGCACTTAATGGAAATTAACCCAAGATCAGACTGAGCCACTGCTCGCTATATTTGTTAAGAAGTATCCAAATTCTAGGAGGAAATTTCAAGTGTTGTTGTTTGTACTTTACCCCCGTGTGGGTCAGACAGTAAAAAAAAACAAAGTCTCACATGCTCTGCCTCAAGGAGACTGCACTTTGATTTCCTCCTGTCCTCAGAATTTGTTGCCAAGCATTCCAGATGCCAAACATTGCAGGATTTGCTTTAGCTGCTTTTACTGAGAAATTGGCTCTGAATCTGAGATGTGTTCTCTTTTTTTGAACATTTCCTCTTCACTGCTAAACCTTACACCACTTTCAGTATCTGTTGAGTTTCTTGACTGGGTTTCCTGGGACTGGAATGGACCTCAGGACACTGCATGGTTCCTCTCCTTCCCCAAGGGAGGACTGGGTAATGAAATTATCCCTGACAAATGTTCATTGTTCTTAAAGACCTTCCCAAGGTGGAGGTCTTGTAGCCCCCTCAGGTGAGCCATTTGAGTGCTTCATAATTGTGGAAAATACATGAAACCTCAGGAAAATCTCCGTAGTATTACTTCAACCCCACTCTACCATCTGCTTCAGTTTTAGTAATGACAACCCTAAGCATCAGTGAAAATCTCTAACTCAGTATTTACAGGACAATAGCACACAGAGGTATCATTGCAGTAGAAAGCTTCTAGGAACAAGTGGATTTCAAGAGATTTGCTGAGCTTTAGCTGCAAGGTT
This sequence comes from Actenoides lindsayi, assembly GCA_025331215.1. Lineage (NCBI taxonomy): Eukaryota > Metazoa > Chordata > Aves > Coraciiformes > Alcedinidae > Actenoides > Actenoides lindsayi. Next base: position 60,479 of record WTSP01006632.1, on the reverse strand, counting down.
ATCTCTGGATACAAGATGAAAACACAGAGGGCCTGTAAGATACCAGAAGAGCTGGGTTAGCCAAAGAGATGTGAAATAGTGTAAGAGCAGAGAAGATCTGTTCTTACAAACACCATTATCAAGTGGGAGGTATGATCTTATACTGGGCAGCTGCTGCAGGCAAATGTCACCCTCTCTGGTCAGAGCGTCAGGATGGGTCTTTCTACAAAGAAAGTGTCAGCCTACTAGGAATCAGACAGGAACTGGCAACTCATAGCAGAGCACTGTCACCATCAGATGAACAAGGAACATGTTCTCTTGTTACTAACACGGGCTGATCCTGAACCTATGTGATGGAAGGGAAAACACCTCTGAGTCATCTCAACTCTGTTTACTGTTAGCAATGAGCGCACAGAAGGGAGCAGCCTCCTGGAGCGCCTCCTTCCACACAGCCACATACAAATGGGCTACACTTTGCAGAGCAAATACAAAGGCTGGCTGCTGCAGTGAAGAGTTTCCTAGTGGGAAATGGTTCAGAGCAGAGTGAGGCTCGCTGTGGTTTCAGTTCCATCAGGTTTCATCTCCAGCAAGTGCTCACGTGTGCCCTGTTCTCAGGAATACATGTACTATGATACATAATTTAGCTTCTCTGGTAGGAAGTTCATCTGGGTGCCTCACTCAGCCACCCTGCTCAGAAAGGTTGTTGCACCTCATTCAATGGCTTCCAGTCCCAGCTGTTTCCCATGCTGAGAAAGGCAGTTGCTGCCTAACAACCTTTCTTGTTGCTCAGCTCTCCAGGGAAAAGGACCAATTCTTCTCTCCTCCCAAGCCATCACATAGCCCCTGATCTGGTCCTACATCCCTCCGCCCTCATCAGCTCTGGGTGCAAAGAGGTGAGTCTCACAAAGGTCAAAGCTGGACCCATGGATGCAAGGCTTGATCTATACAACTAGAGAGGAAAAAGAAACTTTCAATACCACCGAGACAAGGGACTGTAGAAACATCATGTCCTATTCACACTCACACAAGAAGGCAGCTTGCCAGCATTTGAAAGTATCCCCAGGTTCCAGCAGGGCTGGGGTTTTTTTTAAATATGTTTTTTAAAAATCCTCTCCCACTGAGAGGGTATTTAAATAAAACACTATTTGAGAAAAGAATAAAGTTGGGATTTTGCTGAGGCCGGAGGACCTAGATAACACTACTGAGTAATGAAACAGTGCTCAGCTTACCTGCCTAATGGGCTTATCTGGATGGTCTGTGGGTTTCCCTTTGTCTCCTAGCCAAAACTCGAGAAAACACAGGCAGCAAAAATCTTATCTGCACTCTTCAGTTTTCTTTTCTTCCCTCCCTCATCTCCTGCACCATGTGTTATGAATAGTTTCTTTCCCTCCTCCCACCATCCCATTTATCAGCGCAGCAGTGGTTTTGTTAAAATAATACTACATTTCTAGAACTAGGCTCCAACCCTGCTTGGAAGGATTTTGAGGTATTATACATTTCTTTTGTTCAACAAATAGAAATAAGATGTAAATTAGTGAAGGAGCTTCAGATTGATACCCCTGACCTCCCAGCTGAGACGGTGCACCAACACGAGTCAGTTATGGCAGTTCATCTGAGCAGTGGTGACACTAAGCTGCTGTGAGTCCCTCTCAGTCAGGTGCCAATGCCCACCTTAGCAGATACAACAGAGATGGAAAAAGGCAATAATTAAAGCCCAGGTGGGGACTCTGGCAGCTTACCAGTTGCTCAAGGAAATTTTGAGTAAGTCAGAACAGGGTGTGTTGGCCTACGGAACACAAAACCACTTGAAGTGTTTTCAGAAGGCTCATGCAGAGGGACAAAGCAGTGCATGCACCTGGCTGCAGGGAAAACAGATCCCTGGCAGCGTTTCAGTGGAGAGGGAAAAGAAGGGATGCACAAGAGGATAAAGCAGAGCCTCAGACCTAGCCATTGGTTTTGATTAAAGGTGACTCCAGGCTGATGACCCCGAGAAGAGGGGAAAAGCAGGCACTTAGAACTCTTCCTTGACGTAACTGCAGCAGAAGCTACAGGAACAAAACAGCATCTCAGTCCCAGGCTCGTTTATAATGGGAAGAGCAAAAAGAAGTAGCCAGAGATGGTAGCAGCTGACTACACATACTCAGAAACGTATCTGACATGGGCTGCTTCTCACCGTACTTGAGAGACATCCCTCTGTTCCCCTCTGCACGGTGACTCTGGACTCCCTTTACAGTCACAGGAGAGAAAGAGACCCATTTACAGAATGATTCATCTGACCTATTTTAGACATTTACTCTACCATACAATGACTCATGTCCTTGGGGTGCCCATTTCTTTCCTATAAACAAGAGTCTAGACGAGTAACTCAGATGTAGACATCCACAATTAGGTGTCTACATTTGGACAGATGAATTCTGTCTCTAACGTTCAACCAGAAATCAACCTACAAGCTATGCCAAAGACAGCTCTGGTTGATAGCCACAATAGGGAAGAGAAACAGGGTCATTCATTCTTTTTGATGGTGCATAGCTCCCAGCACAAAAAGCTTAAAGCACTAGCTAAAAGATTAACCATCCTGTGAACGGTTGCAATAGCGCTACTGGAACAGCAGCAGGGACCGGTAAAAGGAGATTCATTATTGCAACTCTTTTTCTAACCTGCACCTGTGTCTAATTAACTGGTGTTAGATCCCTTTTCAATCAAAAGCATTTGGCAAAAGGAAGAACAAATCAAATGAGTTTGTCATGCGATCTCCTCTTGGGGTGGGTTGGTAACAGTACAGATGGCTGTCTGGTCATGAGCTTCCACTCTCCCAGACTTGAGAGACCACAAGAAAAGCTGGTGCCAAGTCTCTTTGGGTGTTAATCTCAAGGGTCCCTTCTGCTGTCAGGAGAGCTGGTGCTGTACTTTCCAACATGGGGCTCTTGGGAACCCCTTGGGGCTGGCATAGCTGGCAGGATCTCATGACACCGTAGGAGCCAATGATCTGGACAAGAAGTCAGGTCAAACCACTGGGAATGCATTTTGTTTCGACAGTTTTAAAGCGTTTCTCATTTCAGGCTGTCAGTCTGATTTCCTATGGCTCATATATTCACACTGCCTGTGTCTCCCTCAACAACTTTGAACTCATTGAGCAATTTCAGCCAAATTTGACAGAGAGATAACAGCCTCAGAGACAATTCAGTTCCTCAAAGGTCTGCAAAAATAGACATCCACGTAAAGGAAAGAGATGTTATGAGTAACCTCAACTGAACAAAAGGCTGCAATGCATCCTCATCTTCAGCCACCAGAGAATCCATGAAGGAAGGACCCATTGAAGATTCCTCAGACTCCAACCTTAGGGACAGTTTTCCTGAACTCCTCAGCAACCCAGACACACAGCCCCAGAGCAAACCAGGCTCTGTTGAACCCATCAGTTGTAGGGGCGCAGGGTTATTCTCCATTCTTGGTGACAATCAACTGAAGTTTCAGTGCACAGAGTAATCTCAAAAAACCAGTTCTGTTTTAATGTTGTAACCGCAGTTTCAAAAGTGTAAATTCAAGGTATTTGTCTCACCGAGCTGAGTTTTGGACGAGAAAGGTAAGAATTTTCTGATGTAAAGCGTTTGATGGGAAGGTTCCCCTTTAGGTCCTGCCATTGCACCCCTCAGGGCAGCAGCAGCTCGGGCAGCGTTTCCCAGAGAAGCTGAGCCTGGGCAGGGAGCACTTCACAGCCCTCAGTGCTGGCACCAGCAAACCACTGTCCCTGACCTTGCTGGGGATCCAGGAGCTGCTGGTTGTCCTTCCCACACCTTACCGAGCAGGAAAAGGTGGGGACCTGTCACCTGGTTCCCCGTGCCACTGAGCTTCAGCTGTGCTTCGGGTCCCTCAAAGCACTCTGTGTGCTCCGCCAACAATTTGCAGTGACTGGAGATGCTTTGCAGCTCAGCAGAGGCCCCCCGCAAGCCCTCTTGCTTCCCGCTGATGAGGGGTGAGCGGACGGGAAGCTGCTGGCACCACAGCCACAAACTCAGGGAGGGGGCAGGGAGTCTTACAGAGAGGAGAGGCTGGAAAGGGGATGCAGCTCTCAGGTTGGCACCACGGGAGTCAGGCTAATGGGACTCACAGGGTTGCCGTGACTGCGGATGAAAAGGAAAAGCTCCATGTCAGCAGGGAACTTTGCACACTCTGGGCTGAGTTCCCCATGGCTCGCTCCCCGGCGAGAGCCAGGTGTCTGGCTGTACGAGCAGCGCTGCTCCAGGAGCCCAGGGATGGAGCGAGGCAGTGCCGAGTTACAGCTGGATGCTCCTCGTGCAGGGTGGCTGGGTGCCATGCCCTGTGCATGCCAAAGGGACTTGCCTGCAGGAAAAGGGCAACTGAGGAGTGAGTAAAGAAGTTAATCCCTTCCCCAGCAACAAACAGAGCCATGAGCACTCCCAAGCCAAGGCTGGGAGACAACAAAAAACAGCTCTGTGTCTTTCTCCCCCACACCAAGAGTTTCATTATGTAATTGTATCAGGCTGTACAAAACTTTGCAACATCTTGGCACAGGAGAAGCAAGAGCCGTGAGGACTGAGAGGGAGGAAATCTGCAGCATCACCTGATTTACGTTGTCACCTCTCAACCCTCCCCTTTCCCTTCCCACACCACCCAAAGCTGTAGCACCCGCAGAAGCCCCCAACAGCTCTGCTGTCCCAGAGGAAGCAGTTGCTATAGAACAGTGAGCACAGGGCTCCAGCTTCCTCGATTGCTGCCCCTCACTGCAGCAGTCCAGCCCTGCATGGTCAATGCCTGGGAAATTCCTCTGGTTTGCCCCTCTAGCAACCCCCAAGCAGTGCTTTTTTATTCCCTCTCTGACCTTATCACTCCCACAAGGAGCAGAAGCTGTAAAAGGACCGGAATATGTGCTTGCAGTGGGCTGCCACAGTTTGGGGAAAAAAACCCCAAAGTACCGTCAGAAGTGGGGGGGCTGACTCTGAGGGAAGAAGCACATAAAAAGCTCCAGACATCCTGAAGTCCTCAGACAACATGAAGGCAGGCTGTCGGCCACCCTGAGAAAACACAGATAAGCCAGAAACCCACATCTCTCGCTTGCCAGAGCTCTGCGAGCTGGAAGAGAGCTTAGCCTGCTGCAGCCAGAGCTGCCTAGTGGCCAGACACTGCTGAGCAGCAGCCAAGGGAACAGAGGGTGGAGGGGAGATGCTCCCTCTGAGCACCACCTCTGTCATTTAGACACACACCAATCACATAGACAACAAATTATTTTCCATACATGTGTTGTCCCCCCAGCACAGCTTCTCCTGCAGTTCACATTGCACGAGTGGCTCATCTCACTGCCTCATTTGTTTTAAGTGAGCTCTATGCTGGCATGACAGAAACAAACCTCTCCCCCCTTCACAGCCATGTTAACAGCCAGGACTGAAACCCAGAAGAGCGTCATGGTCTCACACCAGCTCTACAACAATGCTGTCCCATCCAAAGTGACAGGGGTACCAAAGCTCACACCACATTCAGCCAAGCTCTTTCCAATGGCCACCCTCGGCCCAGTGCTTCCTGCTACCCTCTGTTCCCAGGCGGCATCGTCACCTCTGATGACAAACCAGGGCTACAAAGCACCCCCTAAAAACCATATGAGAAGTGGGCTTTGCTCAGCCAGGGGAGCAGCAATGGAAGAGCTGGCTGGCAGGGTGCAGAGCGCTCGCGGATGCGCGTGGGAGCCTCTGTGTTTACAACAGTGGCTTTTAATGGTTTCTTACACACTGTTCTGCTGATTGATAGCTTACCACGGAGCTGTTAACGCAGCAATATCCCAGCCCTATTTACAGACATCTCTGCACATTTACTTTGTCACAAGTAAACTCTGCACATGGCAATAAAGCTTAAGGTAATGACTTCTTCAGCACAAAGCCAGCAATTTCCTGTCAGCTTGGTTTACAAATGGCTAACTCTGGGGTTAATTTTCAACCGTGGCTCCAAAGATGGCTATGCAAATTGGGGGTCAGGTGAGGGAGAAACTCCAGGCTGTGCCGCTCTGAACTGTGGCATCCCTGCTCTGGAAGATGAACACGACAGGCCAAATCCACCCCATGCTCCCACTTCCTTTCCTTCAGACACACCATTTTCTTCAGCAGGAAAACAAATGAATGTCAATGCCTAGTCTCAGGCTAACTCCCATGGTTTTATGCATCCTTCTCAAAGCCAACTTAGCTGCTGCACAGCTGAGAAGACAGTGCCATAACAGAGGGGAGACCACACTGCGTTTCTCCTCCAGAAGTCTTTCTGAGGGAGAGGCATGGAGCCAGGCATCTAAGCACACTTCCTACAGCATGATGCAGCTATACCAATGTGACCTAGGTGGGCACCATAACCCACACTCCTACTGCTACCAGAGGCACTCCAACTCACAGCAGCTCTGCCAGCCCTGATGGCCATGCACAGGGAATATGGCATCACCAGCAGCAGAGCAGATCATCAGCCTGAACAAGCTTGTGGGTACCTGCGTGGGCTTCAACACCCTTCTCTGGAGCATACAAAACCAGGGCAGTGAAGCTGTAAACCAGTGAGCTGGGCCACAGAAAACCTGCACACACTCACTCCAGCTGTCTCAATCCCAACATCAGGGAAAACAAAGTGGGTATTATTGCTCTCTCCTGCATGCATCAACCTTCACGTGTTGAAACTAGAAGCTTAACATCTCTAGGCTCCTTCTATAATTAGTGCAGAGAGAGGATGTCTGAGAGCAGCAGTCTATTTTAGGTGTTGTGAGTCACCTTCCAGAGGCACGAATCTTTTTTTGCAGTGACCATACAGAAAGATCTGATAGTAGATACCCAAAATAGATGGCATAAATATGCATTGAAAACTTGGCATATACTGCCCTTTAACTGGGTTATGATGTTCTTCTTTATCAAGGGTGTGAAAACACTTTGTCACACTGAAATCTAAACCACTGCACCTAGGAGGGCTGTCAGTGGCCAATGCAGGCACAGAGGGCACAAGATGATGCTGGTGGAATTTTTGCAGATAGTGGGAGTCCAGCATCCTAATCACCCTGCAAAAGAGCAAACTGCTCTGCCCGCGCTTTGGTGTGGGGCTGTCTAGCTTTCCAGCACAGACAATGAGCCATGAGAAAGCCGCTTTGGTATTGTTGAAAAGGAAAGAAAGGTGAACATAATTCCATTTGTGAAAAAAGGGCCAAAGGATCAAGAGCCCCTCTTGGCTCAGCCCCCAGAAGGTAGTCCTGTCTGCAACCTTTTCATTTTTGGCTGCAGCTAAAAGGAGAAGAAACCAAAGATGGGAAAAAGCATCCTCTTGGTACAGTCCTATGTGTTTGTGGAGGACACAGCGTTGGGGCAAGGGCTGCAGTGGAGCTTCGGAGCTTTTCCATACTACCCCTGAAGGTCTGAGGCCTTCTCCCCTCCTTTTCCTATTTTTTCCACTGAATGCCCCTCTGCTGTTTCACTGCAGTTTCAGAAACAAATTTTGCATTGCTTAGAGGAATCCCTTCTGTTTGCAAGAGCCCAATCCTTAACCTTTTCTTGCTCATTTTTCTTGAATAAGCAGCTTATCACTTCCTGTTCTTTCACTTCTATCTAGAAACTCCACAGTCTCCTGCTGCCATTATGAGCTATAGTACTGGTTCCCTTGTCCCACCCTTCCCAATTTATCCTACAGCAAGATCCTCCTTTATGCTCCCAGCTTCCCCGAAGGTTCCCGCAGCCCCTTCTGTAAATACTTCAAAGCTTTAGTGAATGAGCTGTGCTTCAGCTCTGCATCTTTTAAACAGCTCACTGAATATGCTTCTTGTTATTTTTAAGAATCTGTTAGAATTAAACCCCAGTAAGAAACCTGCCACCATTGTGGGGGACAGCACATTAATCAGACACACACAGGCCTCTCCCCAGCTGCCTGGGCAGGGCCCAGCCAGGGGTTGATAAATTGCACCTGGAGGTAACTAATAAATCTGAGAAGTCATTTGCTTTTTATGAACAGGAGTGGTGGGGGATCCAGCTGCCGAAAGAATTTGGGTGGAAGGAGAGCAGCGCCTGGAGTTCCTGGCATGGTTCTCTCCCTACTCCCCACTCCCTGTTGCACCTGATGTCCGCTTACGGACCCACCGCTGAGCAGAGCAGGTCCTGCCATGCTCAAATGGGAAATACTCAAATTAGTCATTAGTTTTTTCCCAAAGGCACACAGCAGGAGCACAACCAGTGCATCCTTCTGCCGGTACAGAGCCAGCTGTGGCGGTGGCACAGCCGAGCACAGCATCAGCTGCCCAGGCAGGGTTGTGGGGCTGGCAGCAAGGAGGGATGGATGCGCTGGGGTTAAAGCACTGCCCCAGGACACTGCAATGCTGCAGTCCTGACAGGAGCTTTGCAAACTAGAGGTGCTTTCTCTATCCATGTCTGCCTATGCTGGAGAAGGAATTTCACTGTCCTCAGTCACAGTGCAGCAGGGAAGCTCCTTGTGAGGGGTGAGGCTGGACTCAGATGTGGTGTCCTGGGACCCCCCAGCTTGTTTCACCTAAATGTTGCTACCTTTCCCCCCACCAGAACCCTGAGGAACTGTCCCCACTCCCCACCAAGCATGGGCTCCAGAAGACAGAGGCATCCCACATGCTACAGCTTCTGTAACCAGCACTGAGGACTCTGCTTTCTTTCAAAATTACAATGATGCGCGTGTCAAAGAACAATCCCGTGGAGATCTTTCTCTAACTGCTATCAAAATCGGTGTTTGAATATTATCTCAGAAGTTTGGGGAACATATTCCTCACTCTCCTTGGCTGGAATCCTTTTTATGAAGCCCACATCATAAAAATCTGCTAAAATTCGGGTAAATCATTAATTACACATCTGGTTCTGGGCAATACTGCAACCAATTCTGTTCAAAAGCAGGGGATCAAGAAAAACCCATCTGCTGTGTTACTGCCCAAAATACCGTTTCCTGTTTTCTCCGCATCACAAACTCCCCATGTGAAGCAGCTTTTCATACCTCTGCATTTCACAAAGCTGAACACATGGTTGCTGGCAAACACACACCAACCACCTACACTTCAGATATTCAGAGGGGAGGGTCAGAGACAAGATGTGATCACAAGTGACATCAAGTAAGACACAGGTTAAAGTGTTTCCTTCCTCCCCCTCCGTTTTCTTTTCATATGAACCTTATTAGGTCAGCCTCGACGAACTTTCCTGACACAAGCAACAGTTTCTCCAGAGCCAGAAACAAGGATGGGCAGCAGGGCTCAGTTCCTGGTTCAGGAGGAGCAGTCTGCTGGCATCCACTTGAGCATCATGGAAAACATATTCTTTTCCCCTGGTACAGGATCTATTAGGCATCACAGCACCATTTAGATGTAGAACTTCAAATCACAAAGCCTGTATTAAACCCCTGTATTTTTCTTCACCAGCCTTGCTGCAAAACAGGATCAGAAACTCACTTGGAAATTCCAAAGTGTTTGGGGCAAGTGCTTCATACCAAGAAAGAGGCAATCACTGTTCTGCTCTGACTTTGCTGGCCTCTCCCCAGGCTCTGATTCATCCAATACCTAAAAAGATCTCTGCAACCTAAGTGTGCCTTTTCCAAAGCAGATCTTTGTCTGGGCAGCAAGAATGAAAGAAGAGTCTCTTCTGTGCCTGTCAGTGCTACACCTAAAGGATAAATATGTCCCCTCCCCTGGGGCATTGTACACGGAGCTGGTTGGGGAGGTGTGACCCTGCAGAGCCTACCATTTAGGTGCAGAACATCCGGGCTAAAGCACCCATGGGGGACAAGTGCTTACTGTGATGTTTATGCTGATAGACACCAGTGAGAGGGAGCACTTTGATCCCACTCTGGCCCGGCTCAGGACAGCAGAGAGAAGTCCCAGGATTGCTGCCAAAGCAGGGTCTCTTGCTCTGACCAGTGTGGGAATGCACACCTCATGCTGGGTGAAACACCACAAGGCCAGGACATCCCACCCTCTCTCCAGCACAAGAAACCCACGGCGGTGCTATGCTGGCAATCCCCCAGGCTCCTGCTCTGGGGATGGCCCTGCACCGAGCAGGACACTCTGTTCCTTTGGAGCACGCAGAGGCACAGCAGATTGGGATGCCACATCCGGCACGAGATCTCACAGCACTCCTGGGCCACCTCTGGTGTCCACAGCACGTTTGTCCTCATGGAATACCAACCGAAAATCCACCCCCTTGGCCGTAATCAGCAGCTGTAACTTTTTGCCCTTTCATAAACAGGGCTGCTCTGATATATGTTCAGAACACAGGCTGTGTATAGCATCAGAGAGGGATTACTTACTGCCAATTACTACATTAAAGTTCAAGTGGAACGAGGCATTAATTGCCTCGTTATAGCTATTAAAGCTATGTTATGCAAGCAAGGCATTCAAGAGTATCTGTGTGCTGTATGGCAACACATGGGATATAACATGATCTGCTAAGAAGTGATTGCTGATACAGTCATAGCCTCTTTAATAATGTATAAATTCTATTTTTATATATTACATATAAATAAAACAGTTAGGTATATAAAGAATAGCAACTTTCAAACTCGATGTTTGCCAAGGGGATCTGCAAGCTACTGAAAACAACTGGCCTCTCACCACCCAAAGACCAAGGCAAAAGTTCTCACACCATACTGAGCAAATTCAAACTCTTCAGAAGCATGAAATATAGCAAGAACTACCATTCCTACAAAGAAGAGGAGAGGAGAGGAGATATTTCATCTCTTCCCAACAACATGACAACAGAGGGCTGCCTTACTGGCTGGCAACAGGCTAGCCCAGGCATTTCAGTGGTCCCTGCCTTTCTGAGGTCCAATCCTTCACTTTTTTCAGACATACATAATGTGGGATAAAGGCCTTCACTGCATGAAGGTGTCAGACTATTAATAGGAGGTAACTAACTGTTCCCTCATGGCAATATTTATGAAAAACTAGATGAAAGGACAGAATGAGATAAAAAACAACTTTAAAAGGCAGCTATAGGGTTTTATTCTCAATCACTTACACTTGTTCACTTACAAGCCCTCTTATAACTGCTTATAACAATTTTCTGCAGCTCCAGCTGTATTCCTTGCAAAATCCTTGCAGACCATCTTTGTGGTAAGGCCATTCCCTGGCCAGAACCATACAGGAGTGTTTTATAGCTGAGACATGTCCAGCTTCAAAAAAAACACAGTTCAAGCCATCAGGATGAGGTCTATGTCTAGAAAATGCCTCTCCAAGCAGGAGGCCACTTTGACCCAGAAACTTCAAGAGCAAGATGGAGATGCAGTGAAGAGCATGAAGTTCCCAGGCTGAAGGATTGGGTACCTCCATCTCCTGCACTGTTCGCCAGGTACCTCTGTCCCTTACACAGCTCTCAGTTGGCAAGAGGCAGCTCTGCCTCTCCCAGTCCTCCTGTGGGGTCCAGATGCACTAAAATCACTACAAACCCTGGTTTGCTGCTGCCTTGCTGGTCTCCAGGGATTGCTACATGGCCAGGAAGGTTTCAGTCACCTCCATGTGCCAGCAGATTACCTCTCTTACTACTACAGGACCAAAACAAGAACAGAGATTCTGGTCTTTATTACCTGAAAGGCACTTTTACTGGTTCAGGTCAAGGACCCTGGCAGAGCAAATGCTGTGGCCAGCAATTTCCATTGCAGCTGGCTGAAAGTTTTTAGAGATTAAGGGAAATAACACAGAGGAAGAATATCCTTTCTGTGCCAGAAAAGCAAACAGACGAAAGCTTTTCACCATGCAAGAGAGGATGAGGATTTGGGGGGCCTATTCTGACATCCAGCAAAGTTGGTGGAAATATTTTATGATTATTTCAGTGGGAACAACCAAGGAAAGATTAGTGTTTAAGGAGTCCTTTTACTCATGAAATCTGGTCAGATTTTTGCTACTGTATTTTTCTGAATAATTGCTTGGGAAGAGGGGACAGATAAGAACTGGGTTTCAGAAAAAAAAAAACCCACCAAACCAAAACAAACCAAAAAACCCACAAACAAACAAAAAATCATTGTTTTCTTTCTATTTGAAACCACAGCTTAATTTTATCAGTAACTCAGCCTGGTAGAGCAGTGGGACCAGTTAACACTGTGCAGCCTGGCCAGTCTCACCACTGAAGTGCAATTCTTTCAGTTTGTGTAACATCACATCAAAGGGAGGGCAGAGCAATGAACTCATTTTGGTGCAATCTTTAATAAGACATCTGAGAAAAAGTGTGAGAAGGAAGTAGCTTTTTACAGAGATGGTAATGAGAGATTAAACTACATTCAGGTTTAAATATGAGCTCCTCTAAAGTATTCAAGTTAAGCTCCAGTCTGAGTACATTTTATAGAGACTATGCATCCTGCTAAACATAAATCACAACTATAAACAGGCAATGTTTAGCAAACAAATAGCACGGCAAGCAAACCAAATGGCTTCTGTGCAACTTCAACTCCAGCTTTGCCTCTCTGCTAACCATGGCCCAAGCCTTGCCTAGGTCTCCCTATAGCACATGGACCTCTAATGGCACCCTGACCTAGTGCACAGAAGCCCAGGCCTGTGTGGCCCTTTGTAGGGCTGAAGCTGTCTCCCCCCAAAAGCACCCAATAAATCCAAGGTGATCTGGAGCAGGTGCTCCTGTGCGTGCTCAGAAAGGCAACAAATCTGCCCCAGTCAGCAGGGCTCATGCTGGTACTTCTGCGGTCCGAGAGATTAAAGCAATATGCCAGCAGGCCTTTTATAACGCATCAGTGTGTGCTTTAAAGCCCCGCAGGGGCACACTAACTCAATTACCACACGATGTGGACTCCTCACCAACCCATCCCATAATAATGAACAGACCTGCAGGTTCCAAATCTTTAAGGGGAAGGAAAACACCACCAAATAGATTAGCTCCACAGTTGTGCTGTTAATTATGGGTCATTTAGTTCAGTTAATCAATAGGCAGACTTCTTTAACCGGCTAATTATGTCAAACTGCTTCCACAATGAGCAGGTTTGCTGCTAGTTGTTAACCATGAAGGGATAATATTTCACTGTAAAGATAAGCACTGTCCCAGTCCTCAGACAAATGCTTTGCAGTGCCCTGAGTTTGCGTTGTAACTGGCTGCAATTTAACCAGTTCCATGCCAAATGGAGACTTACAACTGGGACAAAATAAGTACCAGCATCACTGTCTTCACTGCTGAACCACCAGGATAAGTATCTGGCCGTGTCCTCAAGAGAATCATTCAGATCATTTACTTTCCAAATCCCTCCTTGCCCAGGTAAACAGGGGCTAATATTATCTATGCAAACCAACCAGCTGAATTTGGTGGTAGCCCAGGTAAAACCAACCAGCCTGTGTTGCCTTCCAGGCTAGGGATATAGTACCCTCCTTTGCTTTGCCAGGCAGTTACATGAGACCATGTGTTCCAGCCAAGGCAAGAGTATGGAAAGCTGAGCCACAACCTCAATGCAGACCTTCAAAGAGCAGATCAGCATGCTGAGGAGGAGGAGGTCTAGGCTCTTGGCTTGTCAAAACAGATAAAATGTCAAGAAAACCTCTTGTTACTTGTAGTTGTTTAGAAAAAAGATTGGATTTTGTTGCACATTTGAAAAACTGATTACTGGATTCAAGGCCCCTGTTGAGGTCATCAAATAGTTATTCCTATAGAGCATGATAAGAGCTGAGTGATAGCAAAAGTTTGTAGCTGAGTTTACTGGATATTTGTTTTAACAAAACAAAGCAATCCAGGCTTGGGCTTTGCTAGCAAATTGCTTTAGCTGGAGAATAACAATTTGCTGAGCATGCTCAGAGATGCTTCTCTGACAAGTCAAGGTCTCCATTCACACTGTTGGGGTTCCAGAATTCCCTCACCTGAGGGACTCCAGTCCCAGAGGATGACAACAGCACTGGCACATCAGCTCAGGGACTGTCCTTAGTGCTTCCACTGACTTCTGAATCACTACAAGTCACAGTTCCTGTCCTACTTGTCTCCCCGATTTTTATTTCCCCATCTTACTTCCCCTTTTTAATCCCCATCTACTGGCAAACCAGACTCTGGCTTTTGCTGCTTGAGAAAGTCTATTAATGGAGCATTACTGTAATAAAGAAATGCAAATGCAAGCCTTGGCAGTAAGCATTTGCTAAAAATTTATCTCCACGGAAGTCATATTGTTGCAACTACACCAGAAAGACTAATATAGTTTGATGCTGTAGTAAAAACACAACTAAAGACAACAAATTGACTCTACCAATAGTATTAGCTGCCTTTAACTGGGGGAGAGTGCAATGCATCAATATGACCACTCAGAACAACTTCAGATTAAATCACTGCATATCTAATTCGGCCCATCGGACCAGTGCAAAACTTGCATGTTCTCCAAATCTCAGTAACACGGAGACCTTGAAACGTGCTGCCTTGGGTGATGCAACAGCAGATGGCCCACAGTCTGTCTTTACCACCTCTGTTCACAACTCTGATGACCTTTTTCGGACCACTTCACTGCCTTCTCAGTCACAACAGACCTCAATAGCTACAAGCACGCAAGAAGTCTGTTGCAGATAGAAGTTTTGTCTTTGGTCCCCATCACCTTATTTTAGGCACATGGGAGCTGTGTTGTTTTAAAAAGAAGTAAGGCTTAACTTCAACATGTTTCTGCAATCAGCTCTTTTTAAAATATAGTCAGAGTGCCAACTTTCTGCACGCTTTTCAGTTAGAGATGCTATTTTCTAACCTCCTCACATGTTTACTAAAACATTAAAAAGATTGCAGTGTTGACTGGAAAAAAAATGGAGCACAGACTTACACAAAAAAAAAAAAAAAAAGGTCTTTGCTGAATGACAAAAATCTTAGAGAAGTGGCAGGGTTTGTATCCTGAGGAGGCTTGTTAACCAGCTGCAGCAATTTCTTGTTGGAAAACAAGGTGCTATGAGAAAGAGCTGCAGTCGGATTCCAGGGGAGTTTAAGCAAAACTGCAGGATCAGATTGCAGGCTAATTTCAGGGTTTACTCTGGAAAAAGTACTAGTGAGATTTAAAACCACTCCTTGGTAGAACTTTAAAACATTGTACATTCCCACATGCAAATGATTTACTAAACTTCAATGCATCTAGGAGCTGGAATTTCAACCTAGAAATTTGGAAACAGAAGCTTAACAGTTTGTGTAAAAAAAAAAAAAAAGGAAAAAAAAAAAAAAGAAAAAAAAAGACTGTTTTACCCAGATCACTAGAAAATAACGGGATAAAGAATATTCCACTGGGACACATGGTGCTAGATTGCAGATGTGATTCACAGAGACATTCAATCAGATGGCACATCAAAAGCAATGGTAAATTACACGTCTTCAATAAAAAAAATCCCATTAAGTCATAGGCACTTGGCCATGGAAGAAGGCAATTAGACTACAGCATTATTTGTTAAGCAACAACCACAAGATGATACATAGGGAATTTTTTGCCATAATAGACATTCCTGGTCATTCATTTTGAAGAGAATAAATCTGTCACTTGAGTGAAAACAATTGACAGCACTATTTATTACCTTGCATGCTTCAGAATAACAGCACAATTTACATGTTGCCCTTTGGCACCAGGACTCCTAGCTAGCTTAGAAACAAAGCAAAAACATCTATAGACCTGGTAGCAAGGATTTAAGCAGCAGCTGACCTTATGTGGTTTATTTAAACTTCTACAACGGTGAGGTCTTGTTCAGCCTCTGGTTATAGGATAAATAGTTTTTTTTCTGGAGAATCCACAGCCTCAGGACTCTGAAACACAGAGGGTCACACAGAGGTCTCTGTACCTGACAGTTCAGAGAGTAACATTTTAGCTCTGATCCTCCAAAATGTCTCCTGGGAATTGAAGATATTAGGTTTCCTTTCAGAAGCTTTAAAGGGCTGGGTCCATCAGAAAGGAGGGAAATTTTCCCTAGCTCCCTGTGAAGGTAAATCTTTGTGCTAAGTCTTAGCTTTCTTTTTCATACAAAGTCAGCCAGATCCTTGCTACATCCAAGCCATTTAGCTCACTGAAAAACAAGCCAACAAAACCTATGGGAAAAACTGTGTTACTGGAATAGAAAATACTCGGACAAAAAATACTTTAAAAGTCCTAAAATGCTGCCCTTTATAGTAATAACTCTGCAGTACTAGCTGCTGGCTGGTGTTTCTTTTTAACAAAGGTTAATAGGTTTCCTATGGCACCTGTTACAAATGCACAAGACATACAAATTTGGGATCACTTATAATGGAGAAGTCTGCAGACAATTTTGGAATGGCATTTTAAAGAGGCATTTGGCTTCTTGAATCCAAGAGAAATATTTAGGTTGAAAGCTATTATAAACCTCTTTCAAGCACTTCTGTATACTTCAGCAGCATAAATCTTTCCAGAGTGGGTCAACTGGAAAACATCTTACACTCACCTTTATTGGATTAAACTGAGCTTTCAGGTCTATAAGCGGATGCTCATCACAGCCAAGTGCTGGTGAGGCTCTCTTCCTGTGCAGGGAGGTCTCCCCAACTCCAGAAAACTGATTCAAGACCCAAAATACGCAGCTTTTCCCACCACAAAGCTGCTCAATTTAGTAATGTCCACTCCAGCTCCTGAAGGTTCACACAGCTCTTCCTTTTGCTGATGGTTCCCCAAGTCCACAGAAAGGGTGGGCCAGTGCCTTGTAACACTCTCTTGTTATACTTAAAATTTAAAGTGGGCTATGATGTTTATTTTAATTTCCCCCCACTGTTTAATACTGCACAGTAAGGTCAGGAGACTGACCATTTATTAAGAAGCTCTGTTATTCCCAAGTGCCATTCTGCACATTGTAAAAACCTAGGGAGATTAATACAGCTGGTGGTGGAACTTAGATTCTTAACACATACCTTGTGCCTTTATGCCTCATCCCACAGCACCCTGGTCTTTGTAGTGCTATGAAGAAACTGTCACTCTGAAGTATCCTATAACTATGTCCCAATGCTGAGAATAAGAAAGAAAATGAGATCTTGGATTTCAGGTACCTTAACAGAAGATGTTATCCCTTTGCTATTACAGAACATTTGCAAAGATCCAGACTATATCTGGTTTCTTAGCCTTTTTCTTTTTTCCCCTTATTCTAATTGCTGAAGATGCTAACATATAATCAAAATGTCTTTTTTTCCCCTCTTTTCTTTCTTTTTTTTATAGTTGTCACCAATCTGTAGTTATGTTGTCAAATAAACTGCTGATACAGGTATATCATTTACTGTAATTTCTAGCAATGCTGAGAGTGGAGTTTCTTTTTTTTTTTTCCCCCACCTTTAAACATTGCAGCAAAAAAATTCCACCTGACTCACATGTAAGTTCAGAGCTCAAAAATAACTTAATTCCAAACCTCCATTTGAATGAACTGAATGACCGAGAAACACAGAGGGACCTGGATAGCCCAGAGCCATGAAAGCCTCTGTCCATAGCAGCAGACCAGAAACCACTGCTGAACCACAACCTCTTATTACAAACAGCAAAACACCTGGAGGTTTAAACTTCTCCCTCTCCAGCAAAGTCAAGACCCTAGGTAGGGATTATTTAACCATTCATTCCAGCATTCAGAGGGTACAACTTCTCTTCACAATAGCCAGTGTGAGATACTGTAGATGGTTCTTGGTTTTACACTACTCTTTGCACAGCCAAAGGTGCAAATGTTCGGGAACTCCATGTGATGGGACTTCTGGTTTTCTTTGTTTCTTCCAGGCCAAAAGTGTTTGTTCGCTTCCTCAAATCTGGCACAGGGGTCCTGAAGAGAAATTATGCATTGTCTAGGCATAGCTTTATAAGGGGAAAGCTAGACCTCCTCACATTTAGAGTTCTCTTAACCAGGCCTAAAATTCTTAATCCTGTTCCCTTCTTCGGTTCTTGCTCCACATCTGCCACCTTCTTAAAACAAACACAATTTGGCAATAGATGAAGCAGCACAGTACCAGACTTGCGGGGCAAACAGAGGTCACATACCCTGCCTCAGTCTATGGAGTCTAAAAGCAGAGTACTTAGTGTTATTAGCTTTTCTGTATGAGAGATCAATCCCAAATTGGACATACGGGTGCCATGGACAGACTGATAAAAGTAGCATTTATTTTTTCTGAATAGGATATTTACTACTTACTTGTGACTGCAGTAGCAGACTGCAAGCTACACTTCAGTGATATGCTGCTAGCACACTCCGTGATAAGGCTAAAACCATTAGCCAGACAATAAATTAAAAACAAATAAATAAATAAGGGGAGAAGTACTCATGTACATGCTTGGGGAATAGTTTAAGGCAAGCTAGACATCTGCTTAGAGATGACACCCCTAAATAATGTCCTTGTTCCCAGGGCTACTCCTGCTACTTCTCTGCAAGGATGTGTGAAGATATAAAATAGGCTTCTACCTATTTTAGATAAGTATTGTAGGGTCCAGCTCTACGTACAAAGACTTCACCCAAAAGGCTTTGCAACAGAGGCAACAAACACTGCTTGCCTTTCTCAAACACACTCAGACATAACAAAATGTCCAGTTCTTACACAGCTTTCTCTCAGAGCCCTCAGTGAAGGATGATATCCTTTATTTCATGAATAGGGAGACCAAGTCACAGTCATGCGCTACCTAGCAGCACAGCCTGAGTTTCCCCATGTACTGCTGTGCAGCTTTGCTCACCAGCAGACTTATTTTAGAAAAAAAACCCCCACCAGATGAATCACATTAAAGTCCAGATGACCTTCACTGTAGCCTAAGAAACTAACTCTGACACTAACACCCATGCACCCTGTAAGGCAATGGGAAATTGCTGCCTGGCTTTGACATACAGTCTTCCCAGGGCCTTTTGCTGCTCAGATCACCTTTCTTTGAATTTAAAAAGTCTCTGCTCCTTGGGAGTGCAACTCCACTGAATCAAGTGGGGTTACCAGTTTATAGTAACTGGTAGTCTTAGTCTATATTTTCCATCCTCTTTGATACTACTTACCAGCCTGGGATCAAGGGGTTGTTCCTGAAGGTGACTATGAGTCCCATCACAGCCATCTTCCCTATTCTTAAGTGTCTAGAAGGAACTGAGAGAAGTCATGTCCCAGGACCAGGGAAATCAGAGCAGGGCACTGCCTTGACTCCGGTAATGGCCTCTTGCAACATGAGAAAGCCACCCATTTCTTTAAAATACTATCTCAGCTTCTTTTTTTATTTTTTCACTTCCCTTCTCTGCCCTACTCTTTGACACTGCAGACCTCAAGTCAGGACTTTAAAACCCGGGAGCCAGCAGCCAGAGAAGCTTGAGTCACTTCTCCCACACACAGCGTGGCTGCCTGGCTGAAGGGCTTTTGCAGAAGCATCTGGTCCACCACAGCTGATGAAGCAGGGAACATCCAAAGCAGTCTGGAATTCACTGTTTTGCTGCTCCTTAGATAATTCCCTTTATAAGCAGTGCCATTTTCATGTGGCAAGCACACTGGTGTACACTAACATGTCTATGTTACTTTGCTCCAGAAAGTCTTTCCCTCACACCTACTAGGAAACAATCCTGCAGAGGCTGATGGTCAGTGTCCTGTCTGAGCAAGGTGGACGCCAAAAGAGCAGCACAAGAGCTGGACCCTGTACAAAATCGGACACAGAATTTTCCTTCACCAGGATCCTCCCCTTAGATCATCTGAATCCCACTGAAGTCACAGTCAGTGACAAATAACACCCTCTTTTAACACCAAGAGATTTTTCATTTGCAGATTAACTTCCTTGCAAAAGGAAGGAAAAAAAAAAATCAGTATTCAAAAATGAGGAAAAATATTTCCATTTCACATGGCTTTACAAGTTGCTCCAAGTCATTTGCAGCCCAGCAATTTGAAATGTCTGCTCTTGCAAAGCTGTCTGCATTTTTTGGCACAGCTTAGTTTTCCGCTGCAAATCCCATGCGATTAATCTGTTCTTCAGAAAGTGAAAGGCAAACGAGGAAGTCCAGTTAACAGAAAGCTATGGGAACCTTTTCATGCGTTTTAATAGGGACCGAGCTAAACGCTGGGTTAACTCAAGACAGTGGAACAGTCTCCAGCTCGAGACAGACATCGTAAGTGGTTGGGACGCAGCCATTGGGAATGGACCGTAATGATCGACCTCTTGCATCCGCAGACAGCGACGCTTCCAGCGCCGTCCGACCGGCACGGCCGCTGGCAGGGCACGTTCACGCGCGAGCCGTCCCTGACAGACCTGGGTCGCAGCGGGTTGTGACAGTGAATTCTCGCGGCCGCCCCTTAAGGCTGGTCGATAGGCGAATACAAGCACGTCGCGCACGCGCCAACCATACGTGCGATGCATCTTACACGGGAGCCACAGCGAACGGCGTGCCGGGGTCGGGTGGTTTGCTTGCCTCACCCCGCATGCGGACCACCCACGCGCTGCAGCCCGCTAGACTCCCGCATGCCAATGAGGCTCGGCTCTGCACCGGGGGAGATTAGGAAATCTCAGGAGCCTGTGTTCCTCACAGCTTCGTCCCCGACTACAGAGATGGCATAAACTACAGGAGACAATGTCAAGGAAAAAAAAGTCTACCCAGGTCTGAGATAAATCACACGAGCGAGAGACGTGGCGGGTCACCTTGCTCAGCTCCCTCGACAGCCACCGCTACCGCAAGGCTTTCTCCTCACGGTGCGACTGCCTCCGGCAGCCATCCTGCAAGAGCTCGTTAACAAAACAAGCCCATCAGCACCACCGTTCTCCAAGCCAGACACTTGAATCATGAGATCATAAATAGGGCTGATCGAATAATAACTAACGCACTCGACAGCTTTCGCTGCTTGCTCTGCTTTTGTCTCACACATCGGGGAGAAAAGGGGACTTGGAGTTGAAATGAGACACCCATGACGCATCGTCACAGCCTCAGAGGCGTTACTGGGATTTACTGGGCAGCAAACATGGTTCTTGTAGTGCAGTGCAATACAAGCTGGCTGCGTCACATCCTGCGTGCCCGAGCACTGCAGTGAGGGGCCCTGTGCGGCAAACCTCTGAGCACAGCAGGCAGGGGCCTGGTAGGAGCTCACGGGAGAAGCATGCGATGGAGGCAGGGGGACAGGATGGTGCTGCACAATCCACACCAGGCTGTTCAGCTGGGGTTATAAGAGAGTCATGGTGCAAGCAAAATTTTTGGCTATAACCAGAAAATGAGAACCGTAAGTCATCAAAATGAAGGCAACTGCTAAAAACCGGCAAAAGCTAGGAAAATGTGCTGCCTTTCTTCATCCATAAAAGAAGGATGACAATATTTCCTTACCTGACAAGTAAAGCAATTCCATGGGTGTTCAGTTACTGGGTCAGGAACATCTTCTGGGCCTCAAGCACCAAGTCAATACTCAGAGAAACAAAGGCTCTTGCCCCAAGGGGTAACAGGCAGGGCAGCTCCAACCCTGGGCATCAGGCATCTCTACGTGGATAGATCAAGACTGAGACAACCCACCAAGCCCATGTGTGGTGCCGGTCTCAACAGAGCCCATAGTCAGGCAGAGCTGGGAACACACTACAGCATCACTAGGGAGGGAGAACAGTCCCAAGCTGAGTTGAAATGGGCTCCTGGAGACCCAGGTGGGTCCCAGCAGAGCCATCAAAGCTTATTAGTGCCCATCAGTCAGGTACAGGTAGAGCTCTTACACAATTACTGAAAAGCAACTACAGTGAAGGTAACACAACGGTGCAAGAGCCACCCCAGCAGCCCCCATGCAAGATATGAGCCATCATGCCATGGGGCCCCTTCTCCTCTTTTGCATATCCTACTGCACCCAGCCCAGGCTTCAATTCAAGGGGCAATCCAAAAAAGCAAGCGTGTTTGTAATCCCACGAGCAGTCTCGCCAAAAGGAGATGAACAGCTCTACTACAGCAGGTTGTAAGAAACAGGCCCAAAACTGCTGATGAGGTTATTTTTAAGAACAGCAAATTAATGATAGGTTTTTGGAAGGGAAATTGGTATGGGAGATGGATTTTCCAAAATGTCAGAACATTTTGTTTCAACAGTTTTCAAAATGAAAGTGTTGACATTTTGCAAGGAAAAAAAACTAATTTAGATTTTTGTTTAATGTTCAGTGTGTATTCATCAATAGGAAAACTCAAGAAAATAATCCATTTTATGACAAGCATTTTAGAACTTAGATCAACATTAATTTAGGGTTGGGATTTGTTTAATTAATCGAACCCTTCTGGAAAGTACAGGTTTCAGCTGGCCTGAAGTGTTACAACCCAATTTACACATTCTGGCATTGAGATAGAAATTCTTAACTCACATTAAAGGAAGGTGGGAGAAGATAAAGCAGCTTTAAAGAGCAGCACTTAGTGAGACACAAGGAACAGACTAGGAGAGGGAGATGTGCAGGACTGAACAGTGGAGATCACAGAGAATATTCTAAGCAAAGAAAATGATGTAGAGGTGCATAGACCCCACTGGAAGAGGATAGAGAATTTGCCTTTAGAGTGGAAAAAGGGGGATGCAGAAGACAAGGGGCTTTGCAAACAGATCTTAATCCTCAGGCTAAGCCCAGCTCCAGAACATACAAATGCTTAAATAAACATGAGCCAATTTATTATTCCTCTGTGTTTCAGATCTTCATCACCTTCTGCCTGGCTCATTTGCTGCAATTAAATGCCTGTAAACAGATTATACCCTGAAAGCTACATTTTCCTGGTAAGTGGTCACCTTAACCTCTTCTGCTTTGAATATGGCTAATATTCCCCATGTCACACTCTAGTCACTGAGTAATGGGACCAAAAGTGAATTGCTAAGTCACTCTGTTCAACAAAAGTATCTCCAGCATCCAAACCACATACGGGACTGTGCTTTGCTGGTTACTGTGACAAGCACTGCTTATAGAATCAGGAAAAAGTTAGTAATGTCATATTTCTTAAAAATCTTGTCAAAACTTGCCCTGAACACAGGACATATGCTGCTGTATTAAACTAGTAAGCATAATAACGAACTCTACAGTCATCTAGTTTTGCTTTCTTGCTGGTTATTGGTGTTGTGCACATTGTGAAACCAGCAAAGTGGAGCCTACTGTGAATTGGTGTAATTTTCTGGAAACCATTCTAAGAACTGGGGTTTGATTGCCTTGTTTTTAAATCAATCCAAAATAAACTTCATTACAACATATACCAGCAGAGAGGAAGTGCACGGGCAGCTAGAGGAACCGTTAACAAGACTGACTTTTTTAATGCTTTGGTTTTAGTGGCAAGGTCTGAGCTGAAATACTACTGAAAGAGCCAACGTTTATCACAGCTTCTCAAATGGGAAGCAGGTTTTGAGGTGGTGTAGATGAGTGTAACTCCGCTGAATCAAGTGGTGTTACCAGTTTATAGTAATTGGTAGTCTTAGTCTGCATTTTCTACCCTCTTTGATACCGACTCTGTCAAGATACGTTGATTGTCTCCACCAGGAAAAAAAAAAAGTAGGAGAGAATAAACATTATTTCCACAGTCACAATAGAAAATTTTGTTCTCTCTTGAACACGACTAAACAGGCCATTTCTCTCCTTATTTATATATTGCTCCTCTCCCTCCTAAACTCCACAAAATACCTCTGCAGAAATAACTAAGAAATGTGAAGTTACAACAAAAAAGAAATACATTGCCTAAACTGAGCTTGCAGCACGAGTTTCACAGCTAAGTAGTGTGCTCTCGTGGCTTAAGGTCTCTGCATCCCTTTGGAGAAGCAATCTGAAAACAAAAACCTGCGCACTCCCCCAGGCCAACACATCATCTTCTCCTTGACTGCCTAAACCCCAGCAGCAGGAAGGAAAAAGGAGGCTATTGCACGCAAGTCACTACAGGAAGCCATTTCTGTTTTTACACAATCTCTGTTCTGAGCTTTATGAAGAGCTCAGGAGAGGGAAGGTAAATAAAGTCACAGTGACAGTGCAACCAAAACTCAGAGATGCAGTGCAGTACTTAGCGGTGTTTACCTGCTTCAATAATTCTGATCCCAGGGCAGAGCACTGAAGATTAGCTCCAGACCTCATTAGGCAGGATAGAATTATGTGGGTTAACAAAGTAATACTCTTGGCTTTCTTTTGCATTTTAAAAGTGGCTTGAGACCTATAAAATCCCTTTGAATTTTATTAAAAGTCTTCTGCAATCATTTTTCATCCTGCAGCCCAGTTGAGCCGAACTAATAAATTAGCATGTTATCTGTATGGATATCCATTAGAGCTTCAAATGAAGATCATTAGAGCCAAACACATAACAATGCTGATTATGACTGGGGAGGAAGCACACTGGTCCACCAAGGATAATGAATGAGGGACACATCTACCCCATAAGCCCACAGGAGAGGGGCACTGTGAAGAAAAGCATCTCCAGTTGCCAAAAGGGCAAGCTTTGGACACCCTGGGCAGACAGACAGAGGCAGAGAAAGCCAGGCAGGAGCCCACTAGAATTGAGTGTGTGTTCAGCCTCAGAAAAGACTCATCGGGCTTATCCTTATTGCACAGTCCAGGTGAGTCTTGTTCATATGGAACCGGGACTGGTTGCCCACATGCAAGTCTTGGTCAGATGAGCTGTGCTTTTCAACCGAGTTGTCTGCCTCAGCTCAAACCCTGATGAATGCAAGAAGGCCACAATATCAACATAAATCACACAACTTTCTAGTTGCTACAGCTTCAGGCATTGTAGTGGCAGATATGGTTTGAGGTTAGAGTGATGTAGTCATACTTGGCATCAGCTTCCCCCAGGTCTTTTGCTATACTTCCTCACACGCTTCAGGATTTCTGACCAAAAGGTCAGTACAAGTAGAATACAGTACTTTTTTTTTCTCTTTTACAAAGCTCACAAGCAAACAGGCAAACTTAAAAAATGAAGTCAGGGTATAAAAACCCAAAGTATAGGATGGAAAGCAAAGGCTGGGAGATTGTGTCTTTAATAAGCTTCAGCAGCAGTGCTCTTGGTCCCAGTGCTGTTTGCTCAGTGAAAGCTAGCAAGATGCTGGCTACACCTCTCGCTCTCCTGATCAGTGAGTTGAGGAGGGCAGTGGGTGACTGGATCTGAAAATTCCTGGGGTAACTGAAGCACATTGCAAGGACAGAGCTGTCTCAGCCCCTGAACTCCTCACGCCAGTCCTGAGCAGAGAGCCAGGACTGCACAGCCAGCCGGGAGACTCTGGCTGCTGGGCAGCTGCACGCTACTTCCCACTCCTCAAGGATTCTCCAACAAACCAAAGGACCTGGAAGGACCACAATGAAGAGGAACTTAAAAGGGCTCTACACAAATATATATGAAGCCTTCCACAGTCCTGGCCATGAAACAGCCAGGCCTTCAAAGGGAAACACCTCTTTTGAAGAGAAAGTCACCACACCACGCAAGCATGCTCCCATCTTCTTGCGCATGTTCCTCTACTCTGCCCCTATCACTGCAGGACCCCTCTTTCTTCTCCTTGCCTGCCCTCAAACCTTCTCTTTTTCCTTCTCCCTACCGAATCATGTCTGTCTCCTCTTAAAGGAGCATTTGTGTTCCTGGTCACCTATGTGAGAAGGAGCCTGAGGGCTAAGGCACCAAAACTATCTAAGTATGTGCAGGCAAGGGAGTCCAAAGGTAGGTTAATTTACTTCCTCTTCAAGGTATTTTCCAAGGATTATTTTCAAGCTCTCAACTGCTCTGATTCCCATGACCCTGTCTCCAAAGGAGCAGCCAGGCACATCCCTCATGGTGCTGTGCAGCCAGCCACTGCTCCACTGTGGGCTGCCAGTATTTCACCTTTCCTCAGAGCAAACTAATGACAAGGCAGGGATTTCAGGGAAGTGTCATCACATACTGCCTGGTTCACTGAACCATAGCAGCTTGGTCATGCTTCTCTGGACTCTTTTTCTTTACCTTAAATAAGACCTATCTCCCTCTTCCAGCCACACACTTCCGCAGCTCCCACCTGCATCAACACCCCCCTCCCCCGCCCCAGCGCTAATGCAGCCATGGGTTGTTCTTTCCCAAAACAAAAAAAAAGCTCCTGCCTGAGCTGAGCCTCATGATGTGCTACCCAAAGTGAATTTCAAGATACATCTCCAAGCTGCTGCTCTTCCCCTTGGGTCATATAGACACAATTTTAGTATGTCTTTACTTCCAGCCTTCATCCTCTTCATCTAATTCCCTTTCACTTCCCACTCCTATCCTTTATTACTGTAAGAGGAAAAAATGTTTCTTTTTACTCTCAGTCTCTGTTCCTTTCCTCTTGTCATTCTCTTCATATCTCATCCACGATGATATTTTTGTTCATGCAATAACTAGTTTGCTCTTTCTCCTCTTCCCACTGGGCTACTTTGATGTACTGGTCCTATGTCTGTTTTACACGTTTCTTTTCCTCCCTCCAAAGACATATCGGTCTATTTCCCATCTCCTCCTCCTTACTCATCTCTTTTCCTGCTCTGATCTACTCTTGCTGCACCAAATTTGTTTCATGTGTAGATAGTTTTAAAACCTGTTGCCCCGACAAGCATTTCAGTAAGTGCTGGAGGATACAGGCTGTCAATCCAGTCACCGTAAACCAACACAGGATGCCACTTTAACACCCTGCCTTAGCCACACTATATTAAGAACACCTGACTCCCAAAGGAAAACCTAACCCAGGGAGCACTTAGGATGATAATCCCTCGGTCACTTCAAGTTCAACAGATCACATTGCAGCACAAAACTAGAAGAGCCCCTGGGCACCTGTCCCAGTCACTGCCCAGATCTTCAGGAGGAAGGGTGCCAACCACCAAGAACAGCCTTTTCATTGTCTGTAATCAAGAAAATATCCTGAAAATTAATAAAATTCACTTGCAGCTTCCTAAGACTGTGGAGAGAGAAACTTTTAGAGCTGCGTACTCTTAGTTATGATAATTCACAGCAAGATTCAGTGTCGAGCAGCAGGGAGCCTGCCAGCCCATTGCAATGGGAAACCTGAGGGTGAAAATTACTCTTCCCCTCCACATGACAGCCATTCACTAACCTGCCCCTTGCCCTGAGTATCTATAAGCAGAGAGAAACAAGAAAAGTCTAATAAATGTGCTTTTCCACCCTGTGCCAAACAAGACGTTAGCACTTTCTGCAATGCCTCCTCCTGATGAAAACTCACTGCTACCTGACCCGGCCACCTTGATGAGAAAGCAGGTAAACAGCAGGAACAAATGACATGGGAACTGCTGTAGCATCCCCTCCTAAGGCTGAATAACACTTCCTCAGGGCAGATGCTGTAAAACAGGGCCTTTTGCAGCCCAAGAATTTGTACGCAGAGCACAAATGCCATTTGGTGCCCAGCAAGTGCCCCCTGGGTATTTGGGCTGGCTGCCAGGCTGTTTGCCCAGCTGCCTTACCTTCAGGGTTTGATGAACAGCACTTCATTTGAAGGTTATAACAGAGCCACTTTTGGCCACTTCAATTCACAGAGCATCATCCAATGATTTCATTAATGCTGCAGAGCTGTGGGGCCTACACAAATGTTGGCATTAAAGCCTAGAAAAGAGAAAAGAAAAAAAAGGCTTACTTCATTTTGGCTTGTTCCAAAGTGGAGAATACAAGAACAAAGTGATGCACTTGTCATGGTAGGACTAGTTTACCAGCAAAGTGAGTCTGAATTAAAAGATCCAGTTGATAGTAGATGAAATGTGCTGTTAATTTACGAGAGCATTTGAAACATCAGTCCCAGAAACCTGGCACTGTTTTCTTGTATCTGACATGGCCATTTGCCTCAGTCATTCCCAAGATGGTAACTGCAGTGAGAGCCATGATAAAGCCATGTTTTCCTCCCTCAGCTCCAGTCCTGAATCCTCCAACCTCACTAATGACATCAACCTGCAAGTGAGCACTGTGAGCACTCAAGCACCCATGAAATAATAAAGTGGCCACAGCAATCTTTATGTCATTGCAAAGGTTAGGTGCAGGCTGCCCTTTGCATGCCTGAAATCCAAACCTAAGTCTGTGTCTGAGTGGGGAAAAAGAAAAAAAACTCAGGCTGAAGCAAGTCTCAGCGATTGTTTCACACATACACACATGCAGTGCATTGTTCACTAGTAATGGTCTGAAACGTTCTACTTCCACGGTGCTATAACAGCATCACTTAGAGTCATTACACGGGCATAATGCAGCTCAATTTGGTAGTGTGTGGTTTGGCTTGGTTCTTTTTAAGTACAGAAAGGAAGAACTAGAAGCCTTGTGAACTTCTGTGAGCCCATCCTAAATAATTTCACTGAAATATAAATTACCGTGCCTAAAGTCAGCTCAATCTCCAGGAAATTAAATTATCCCATTTAATGAATAAATATGGTTATGTCTATGTACAGGGGAATGGTTTAAGTACCTGACAAGCACCTACTGCCACTTTGACACCCAACTGCACCTGCTGCGAGTGGGCACAGGTCTTTTGTGTCCTAGATTCCAACTGTATGGCTATGCTCTAGGGCATCTAAAATGTCACAAAACACCTACGATTGGGCACCTGATTCACTCCCACGTGCTCCTGCAATAGCAGGTGATGTAACATGATAAATCTCAGTGTGGAAAATCTCTGCTCTGCATGATTCCCAACCCACTTCTAACCACGAGCTCAGCAAGGCCTCAGAAAATTAAATCAGCTGGCTTGGTACCAAGAGGTAACTAGAAAGACATAACAAATATTAAGAAGTCTATATGTATGTGCCTCTCCTTTGAGGTTCTATTTACCAGTAAGTGACCAAATTCTGTAGTTGGAAGCATAGTGAAAACCTGTGGACTCTGGATCGGCCTAAAGTCAGGGGCAGCATTTGTTCATAAATGGAAGTGACACAGGTTAATGGAGAAGAAAGATAATTTTCATTATCTGAATCTGAACAGATCTCGTCATATACGAAAAAAACCGTAACGCAGCGCTGATGGCAAATATAACTAGATACCTTAATCGCTATCATCACTGACTGAACTATATGAATACCTAACACAATTGCTGTGCTGGAAAACAGCTTTTGACCTGCTGGTAACATTTCATTTTGAACTCAGCACTAGCCACAAAACCCAAGTCTTTTGAACCTGGAAAGCTGTATACACTGTACATGCAGTGAACTCCTAGCCTCGAGGCTGAACATTGACTTATTTGGTGAAAATTTATTAGATTTGTCAGGTGAATAAAATTCTTTATTAAATTTTCCTGATTGAAAGTATGCCTGTGTATTTTAGTTTTTCATTAGAGGGCCGCTGAATTTGTCTGAAGTAGTTAAGAATATTGTAAGTGATATATCAGTAACAATTGGACCGAGCCACAGCAGAAACCCCCCAGGAGAACACGCTTTGCCTATGAAACCGAAGTCTAAATGCTGCTGGTTTCAAATTCTCCCTGACAGAGGGGAGCAGAAAAGAAATCAAGCTAGAAAAATGTTTTGTTTTATAAAAGGAGAGAAAAGAAAAACCTCAGAGCTACCTCTCCTCACTCATACACAGACACACAAACACTGCCAGGAGGAATAGCACAAATATTTCAGAATTAGCTGCAACGTTCAGCAACAAGTGTTGGACCAGGGCACTCAGCAGAGCTGCCCATTCACCCTCCCCTCTGCTGCTCCCCACCACCCTTTCCACGCAGAACATGTCCAACATCATACGCCCGGGGAATTTATTGGAGTTGCCCGGGTCTGATTTCTAATTATGATGCAGGATGCACAGTGATAAATTTCCTGTGGGACACTCATTATATAGAGCATATGAATGTGCTGTAATCAGGCATATTTGTTGCTATGGAAAAACACAGCAAGCATGCAGAGCCTTCTGTGTGGCATCTTTAGCATCCCTGCACTCGGAGTACTTGGATTCTTTGGCAGCACACGACATAGCAACATGGCATCTGGCACAAAATCCAAGGACGTTACAAGTTTCAACTGAAAAACTTGTGGGGCTCATTAGCCCATTGCATCTTCAAGGGGCATTAGACTTAATTATTTCACATTATTCCCTTTTAAGGCAAAGGAATCAAAGAATCGTATCATGGGCAGCACGAGGTTGGAAGCGTGACCTTTCCCTCCGCCTTCCCAAAGTCTGTTGTCTTCCCCATGTATACACTGGCCACAGCCATTACAGGAGGTGAAATATGATCATTGCATTGTGTATTCACACTTCTCCATGCCAGGGTTACATAGAGCTCAGCGTGGCTTTCCCTGTGCCTAGGTAAGGGGGTATTAGCCTGAATGTCACACAGGGCAGTGGCCAGGTAGGACATGCTAAAGAAAGGAAAAAATAATAAATTAAAAAAAAAAAAAAAAAAAAGAAAGAAAAGAAAAGAAAAGGAAGGAAAAAAAGTCACCATGCTTATTAATTAAATCCCCTGCTAATCCCTTCTGTGAGCAGCTGATGGAGGTGGGGAGGGTGCCAAAGTGCAGTCCTCTCTATGCTCCTGAATTAAATGGCTCTCAGCGGCGCATGGAAACACTCAGCCCATTTGTTTTATGTCCTCCTTAGTTCAAAACATTTAACATACAGCCCAGGCCCGCAGCGCTGGCAAACATTCATTGAGGGCTCATGCAGTCTCCATAGAGAGGCAGGGACAGTGGTGAAGCCATCTCACTCCATAGCCTGCTCCACCTGCTCCTCCAAAGAGAATGGGGAGATAACACTCACTTTAATCACCTCTGAACAACACCCAGCTCTCTATTTCTGAAGTCTTTGACCCAGAGACGGTTTTTTCTGACACTGTGCTTGAGGTGAGAAGCAAGGTGGTGCAGCTGTGAAGAGCTGCCAAATGCAGATTGGTGGCTGGAGGATTGGCCACATGTACAGCCATGGGAAGTGCTGAGCATCATACCTGTCAGGGTCTCGATGGAGAAGCATCATTAGTCGTGTGCTCCTTATTCCTGTGAGGAAGTAAGTTGCAATGCTGGGAAATTCCTATGCTTCCCTTTGTAGCAGGGAAATAAGAATATATTTTCTGGAAATAAAGAGGGCCAGGCAGCCTTAAGCTGCCATAACCACCACTTCTGCTTAAACATTTAAATGTTAAGTGCAGATGTAATGAAGAGTGGAATGTGGTTTCTTTCTCTGAAACATGAGTTCACTCATATTGTATTACAGCAGCACCCACATTTCTGTTCACCTCAGGCTAGAGGAGAGATTTGACTCGTATTTGTTGGCTTAGCCCTCCTGCCCCTTTTTGTCCCTGAAAAAATTAAAGGCAGAATGAATTAAAGTATTTTCATTTTTTATAATGGGCACCAGTCCATTGGCACTAGACAGCAAGACAGAAGATGAAGGTGACATGATCCTACATGTACTCTGGAGGGGCACTGGCCATGCAGCTGTCAACCTCACTGCTGGATTTGGCTGGCTGAGCTGAGAAACCCTGTAACGTAGGAAATCTAAGCAAGTAAGTAACAGATGGAGTCCTCCACATCTGTGTGACCCCCACACAAGTAAACAAAATGAGACAGTACCCATGTATTTGTGTAGCACCTCACACAATGCTATCCCAAATCCTAGATGGTATAAAACATGAGCCTACTGACTTGATAAAAATTTGCCATCATCTCAAGTTCGTAACACTCTCCAGAACAAGTGCATTGATGAAATCTAATGTCTCTACAAAGAAGCTGTGATATAAAACCAAGCTGACAACAGACCAGAGACTGCCATGCTCCCAAGCCCCTGACAAGCAGGCAGGTTAATGGTGAAGTGTTACTCATCAAACTTGAAGGAAAGCATCCAAAACATTCTTGGTTTTGTTAGTGTAGCTTTTCATAATGCTTATAAATGAGAGTCTTGACAAGAAATGTGAATACACAATTTCTCAAACAAAACACAGAAGTAAGAGTGAAATTCCCCTCCTAGTTCAAGGGAAAAGTGTCTCATGTGCTGGTGCCAAGTACTGATTTAAAACACTGACAGATACAGACCACTAAAACTTCCCGTAATGAACTGTGGGTTTCAGTGTTGGTAAGAAACCTCAAAAACACAACAGGAAATGAGGCAAAGGTTTTCTTTTGTTTCCCCTACGGTTGCTTATATAAAGGGGAAATCGTTATCGTTTATTGCTAAATCTGTAACTCAGAAGAAAGATCAGATCATCCCATCCCTCCTGCCCCAGCACAAGCCCCTCCACACTGCCACGTGCATGCATGTCTGGGTGAGCAGCACTGAGAGCAGTCATGCCAGGTGGAAATAAAAGCAGAAGCTCAGTTGCTCGTTTAAGGTCTTTCAACTGCTGCTTTTTCGGAAATAAAATAAAATTAAAAAATTTGCAAGAACATTGTTCCTCTGTATCAGTTGTCCCTTGCCAGCAGCACTGCTGTGGTTACCACTGGAGGATCTGCATGTAATAGTTTATGCACTTTCTAACTCTCTGCTGAATTTAGTATTTTTTTTTTAGTCTCCCTACCGAAATATTTGATAATCCTATAGGGCTTTTCTTTCCTCAAGTAGAGAAAACTCTCACCTAGAAAGTTTTGGAGAAGTGATTTTTGTCTGCATGTGCAGCCTCCTCCAATATCTCATCACCTCCT
This sequence comes from Actenoides lindsayi, assembly GCA_025331215.1. NCBI lineage: Eukaryota > Metazoa > Chordata > Aves > Coraciiformes > Alcedinidae > Actenoides > Actenoides lindsayi. Next base: position 28,124 of record WTSP01006632.1, on the reverse strand, counting down.
TCCCATCCCAACACTAGATAAAGAAATGGCAGCATAAAACAAACTCGATGAAGTGTTTAGAGGTAAGAGTTTCTTAAAGCTATGCAGTGACAAGGAGAGAGCGAGCTGGAGAGTGTAGCCAGTTACTGTATTTCTGCAGCCGTTTCACATGCTGGATAACTGAGCATCAATTCATAGAAGTGAAAAGGGCTATTGTGAGTTCTCTTCTTTCTTGTCTGAGTGTGTCCATGGTGGCAGCTGTTGGGACAGTACCAGTAAATACATACTAAAAAAAATACCCCAAAAGATGACCCTCATTTCTGCTCTTAACTTCTGGACCACACATCAAAGCTTCCCTGATTTCTGTGCTTGAAACTGGTGACAATTTCATTGTTCCTCTAGATTTCTTGAATTCTGAGTTGAGGGTGAATACGAATATTTAATGTTGCACTCCCAGGCTTGAGGACCAATCATGCATCTGGAGTAAGTTTGCAAGACTTGAAGTATAGAAGTCTACTTTCTGCAACAATTTGTGCCTAGAAACTACAGGCAGATAGTTCAAAAAAATCCATAGAAATATTGCAGATGGTATTTCCCCAACTGCATTCAAATTAGGTGTAAATCTGAGCTATTAACTAAGGCAATATTAGCATACATGTAGCAGAGCAGCTCTCGGCAGTACTAGTCTGCCTGTGTCACACTGCAGTATTCTCAAAGGACAGCAAATACACAGGACCAGCTCTTTGAAGCAAGTGGGAGTGTTGCTATCCCATGAGCAGGATTAAGTTTAAGCAGTTGTAGATATGGAAGGAGAAAAAAAACAAACCAAACAAAAAACCCCAAAACACAAACCAAAACAGCACATTACCTTGGTTTTGAGGACAGAGTCCAAGGCAGAGCAGTAAAGATGCCAGGGCTGCGTCAACTTTGGAAATTCAGCCAGAAGGTGCCATAAATAAGGTCTGCAGGCCCGGATACATTAAGGAGACATGAAGACACTTTTCCCAGGAATAGCAGTGGTAATCTCTGCTCAGCCACAAAGGGCTGCAGCTGCTGAATAACTGCTTCAATACTGCTGGTTTCAGAGACAGCTTATCAGCCTGCCCTATCCTACCCTTGGAGTGGGAGGTTAAGGTCCAGGGACAGACAAATTTAGAGAGACAAAATGTTAAGTAGAAAGAAGAGGAGGGCACCTGTTTGCTTTACATTCATTACACTCCTAGTTTAGAGAGATAAGGATGCTTTTCTTTTTGTTGAAGCAATAAAAGGGAAGTGGATTAGCCGTGTTGGCCAGGATTTTCCTTGTGGACTCAGAGAAAGTGGGACGCAGCAAGCTTGGGTTCCCTGACTCTCTCCCAGTGAACAGCTACTGCTGTAACGTTAATGAAACCAACGGTCCTAGAGGTGAGCAGAGTTTCTTCCAAATGAGGATTCACCCCAATGCAGCTACTCCCTATTTAAATAGAAAAAAATATCATTGGTTTCTACCACTGTTTTAGATGGGATGTTTTTTAGCAAGAAATAGTACAGATTTATTATCTGGAGCAGAGCAGCAAGCAGGTGCCCCTCTACAATGTCTCAATAAGAGAGCAATGCCCAGCAGTTCAGCACACAGGAGTTCAACTATGTCTGCTCCAACCTGAAAGAAGACATCTTGCTTGAGTATTAAAAATAAATAAAAATACACCTTTTAAGCCTGCAGCCAGCAGCAGTGAGACAGGTGGGAAGAGGGAACCCAAAAGCTCCAGTGAAGAATTTAACCTCCTTTTGTTTTCAGGAGGAAAATACACAGCAGTGTATTGTGCTAACACACTACTGTGCTTAGAACGCACCTCTGCAGTAGTTTCTCCTCTCTTGGAAGCAGAGATGCACCCTGCTTCTGGGCTAAAAGGTGTTGGAGTGATGGGACCTCTTGCCTGAGGGGCACGGGGAGCAGGCAGCAGTGCCGGGGAGCAGGCAGCCCTCAGGACCTCATCCTGGGACCTCCCATTTAGCTCCACTCCTAGGAAAAGCCCTGTGGAGGGGCACAGCAGGTATCTTAGTACAACATTTTTTAGTGGTTATCCATGGTTACACTCGGTTTTGTCAGACAGTACAGCACAGTGATGATGTCACTTCTTAAACCACAGTTTAGCATAATTCTTAGGTGCCTTGGTAAGTCTCATTGAACTCGCAGGAAATTAAGCAGATGATTATCTAATCAAGAACGAAAACAGCAATAATTTTCCCTTATCTCCCCATCAGCCTAGGCTCTCAAAGCAATTTAAGGAATGAGTAAGTCAAGACATGTAGCTAAGCTCCAAGGGGTGGTACTGTGCCCAGTTTACAGGTAGGGAAACTGAGGCATGGTTTCCAGGCGAAGATAAGCATGCTTTCCCATTACACTGTCAACAGACTCTGAAACCAATGGGAAGACTGTTGAAATGGGAGGATTTGTCTCATGAATGAAGGGAGTAGAGATGGCCCCAAAAGTCTGCATCAAGTTACAGATGAAAGCACAAATCAGACAGGAAAGGACCTAAAGAGCAACAGCTTCTCGGTGTGACCACCAGTCTGCCTTTTACAGGCACACACAGAAAGTCTCTCTCTCTCTCTTTATGAATAGGTACATATATATGTTCCTCTTTGAAATTCATTCTTACATTGCACTGTTGACTTACCAGCCCTCTGCGGGAAGGGAGGGGTGATGGATTCACATTAATGTGCATCCCGGGAAGCAAGCACATCCCCAGGGGAGCAGCATGATTCATTTTTAATGATACTTCCCTGAGTCTGTAGGCCCCATAAGCCAAGAATTACAAGCCTTGAAAGTCATCATCACTGACTGAGCTGTTGTTGGTGAAGGAGGGTTTCCAGCCCAAGTGGGAGTCGTTACAGCAGAGGGATCATTTTAAACTAAGTGACAAGAATATATTAGGGGAAGGAAAATTACACTTTTCAACAACTGAAGAAAATAAAAAACCACTTCCTGCCAGAAATTCTGATTCAGAAACAAGACAAGAAGGCAAATTGCTTCCCCCTGTCTACACTGCATGGAGCAAACCTACACACATAGGTCAGAGGCCTAGCAAGAGCCTGAGGCTAAACTAATTATTGTGATTTGCTCGTCTTTTGTAATTAATCTAGGAAAGGCTTAAGGCTGTTAGCAGCTTTAAAGAAGTAAATCTGAAGGACCAATTAATTAAAAACAGCAGTGCTTAATGAGGACCTTTTGGTTCTCTCATGTTGATTGTTATATTTGCTGAAAGTTAAGTTTCCGCTGTCTGTCAGATCTTGTCTGGTCTTGTAAAATAGATCTTCTTACTTGGTGCTTAACCACTTGACACTGGAACAAAAGCTTTCGATTACAAAGCAATTTGTGGGGATTATAATGGAATGAGCTACACCCACGCTTTGCGATTTAACAATCAATTTGAAGCAATGTTCAATTTGACCAAGAAGCCTTAAGAACCCTGAATCTACAGTTTGAATCTTCTGGCTCCTCTCTTCCAGGCTGGACCCGCAGGTGAGAATCATGGACGTAGGTTAAGTATGGACCTCAAATCTTTTGAAAACAAAAATACAGATGCACTTATTCAGTCTTGCCTTAAACTGGCAATTAAGCATCCACCTCTCTGCATTTTTCACGTAAGTGTAAATCTAGAGCAGACCAGGGGACTTACAGCTTACTTCAACCCAGAAGTGAAATTGAGCTGAGCACCATGGAGACAAAGTCATGGCTTTATCTTTTTACACGCAACATCACATAGCCAACTATCAAACCATATCTTGAAAGTGAACTTGCATCCCCAGGTTTCCTGTTACTAACAGAGTCCTTTCTCTAATGTAAATGCAGTTGGATGACAGAGAAGCAAGGAAGATTTTCTGGAGGTCACAGCCAGCAGCTGAAGGAAAGGGCCAGTTCTGTTTGTGCTATGCTCTTGGGCCTGGTATGTTTAGGACATCTTACGCAACTTTCTTATATGTGTGGAAAAACATTGATGCTTTAGCTTGTTTAATCAGGGGAACAAGTAATTCACCCCAAGAACATCTATTCATTGTTTCGGTTAAGCTGGATCTATGAATCAAGTCCTGATAGCAGATCTCTGCCATGGGCGGGTAAGCTGGACCAGCATGTTACATGTAGACTCTGAACATCTTAGAGAGAACAAGAACATTATTCACCAAGTGAATGAGGCATCTGTCATTGGCAAAGACCAGGACACTCTTCCTATTTGCTGTCCTTGTATAAAATATGCAAGAATATTTTGTGCTGGAAAGAGAGAGTAGGAAAGGAGTAAACACGTATGAAAGGAATAAAGATCAGGTGACCAACTTAGCCCCAGAAACAGCCCTTTGTGAACAAAACTGGACTATTTTGCTTGGCAAGATAGAAACATATCTATGCTGTTCTTTCAGACACCTTCTCTGTCATCTGTCCCCACAGCTAGCATTTTTCACATGCAGCAAATTAATTTTACATTCTCAGCAGGTATTCCTTTTAGAAACCATCCAACTTCCTGATATTTTGTGTTCAGGTTTGTTGGTTTTTTTGGTTTTTTATCAGCAGATCTATTTTAAATAAAAAGCTATGTGTTTTACAAAACATGAGTGCCAGTAACACAGAGGAAAAATGTGACATTTTTCTCCCCAGGATATTTTGACTGACACATGAAAAAGTCTATAATCTTACATAGGCTCAAGCTGCTAGTGTTGACATCCAAATGTTTGGTGAAAAAGAACTTGAGTGCCTTCCATGAAAGGTGTAAGCTTCTGATCTACTCTCTCCACCCCAGAAAAATAAACTGACCTCAAGCTTTTTCTCAAGGTATTTTATTTTATTCACCTATCACAAATGCAGCAGGTGAATTGTCCTTCCACTGCTTAACTGAGAGTCTGCACAACATCTTGTTTATTTTCATCACATTCTCACACTACCAGCTGCTCATCTGAGCCAGCTGAGCTTGTCCCAGAAGTCGTCTCTACTCGTTGCTCAGCTTGGTGGAAATGTTCCCAGGCTTTTACAACTACTTGATCCTTAGCTCAGTAGCCTCCGTAAAAGCTTCACAGCTGTGATCCCTCACCATGTATGGAGAGCTACCATCCTGCTGGAGACTTGGTCACCTCCTGCAGAAAGGAAGCACCTGACTGTCTGTGGAAATGAAAAAGCCTTCCCCATCCCACACAACCACTGTGCTGCCTCATCTCAACATTATTCAACTTCAAATCTCTCCAGACAGCAGCATGCAGTCTCCTTGGAGCCTGCTGTAAAATTAGTGAAGCTCTAAAAAAGAGCCAGAGCAAAACTTTATTAATTTCTGGTATCCTTGTGGTTCTGTACTTATGTGAAAGCACTCCAAAACCAAGACAAAAAACATCCCCCAAGGGTTTTTCCCCAGTCAAGACAGTGGAAACTCCATGAGCTTTAAGTCATCATTTCAGATGATTGTTTCATCAGTGACTGGGAGAAAGAGGCAGAATTCACCCCCCAGAACATTCAGGGCATGGAAAAATTGCTGGAATTGGGTCTCCCTGATCAGAGACCTCCAAAATCAGCTCTCCTTCCCAGCAGTGTGCAAGTAGATTTGTTACCAGTGTGAACAAGCAGTTAATCTCTCCAGGATTATAAATGAACACAGATTTCAAACTGCCCCTTGCGTTCTTGTGTCAGCATTTGAGTTATGTTTATGGCTGAGACATATCAACACATAAGACATGGTCCTCAACGCAACCCCACACAGCAGGTCTCATCTCTGACCCGTCAGGACACCACGGAGCCATCCCCATGCCACAACCAGGCTCAGGCAGGGTCCTCAGAACCACCTCGGTCCAGTGCCCACATCTTTGTCAGCCCTCCCAGACGACAAAAGCAAACACAACATACCACAGAGCAGATAAATGCACAGAGGTGGAGCCAACAATTTTCATCTGACAATATTAAATAATGCAACAGACTGAATGCCTGCACCACGGGGCAAGCAGGAGCTCTGCCAGCGTCACTTCCCGAGGGAGGCCAGGGGGTTTGCAGCCGAGGTGCATGAGGGGCAGCATGAGATTTTTAGCTGAGCATTAAGAAATAAAATCACTTTAAGGTATTTTTCCTCTTGGCATAAGGTCCCCAGATCCCAGTTTCCAGCAGATCTGGCTGGATCAGATCTGACTGGATAATCATTCTGACTTAGATGGCTTAACAGCTCCTGTCCACAGTGACTGGGAAGGGAACAAAAGATCCTGGTCCAGCAACATTAATTTCTTGTTTGTTTAGTTCAACTTTTTACAGGCCATGGTAGCATCTGGCTACTTTTAAACAGAGAAGGCAAAAGTGCATGAATATCTGATTAGCTGAGTATTATCCCTCTAGATCTGGACCTCAGCAGCTCCCTAGGAGTGGGATTTTTTGCATTTTCACTTTAGGATAGGACCCTGCTGGGAATGAGGGAATCCGGCGGTTGCTGGAGACATTGACCTCGGACTTCCTGCAAATCACAAAGCAAAGGGAGAACAAAGTGTCTAATGTTTGTTCTTCCCATAATTAAAAATATAGAGAAATGTAGTAAGATATACAGGAAAGGAACATCTACGTTCTGTCTGTGATATGCAGGACAGGAATGCTTGCTTGGAGGCAATCAGAAGATGCTTGATAACATGTTTGCAGCTATGTCACTAGTGACCTATCAGTCTCCTTACATATGAAGATAGATGTCAAGGCTGAGCCATTGTGTATTCTTGAGATACAAAGGAGACTACTTTGAAAAGTAGTCCCAGAGCACTCTAGTCATCACCATGAGATGAAGCACAATAAGACATCTGAAAAGCTGTGGCAGTTGTTTTATGTCTGATATGTGTTTTTGTGAATAGCAGCTTCAGTAATTTATGTTCCTGGTTGAAAAGCTTTTTGTAGCCTTAATACACACAGTGGTTAACCCTTCTACTCCTCAGCTCAGGAATCTGTGCAAGTCACTGAAGACAAATAGCACTATCTTTGGCTTCATCTCCAACATCCTTTTCACATCTACACACTAACATCCCTTATTTTCCGTGCATACAGACTGGCTGTATCCCTGAAGCACAAAAGATACTCCAAAACAAGAATCCTGAAGTATCAACACCCGACTTTCTCTGCCTTTCTGCATCCTACCCCTCCCTCAACATCCTTCATTTTGTTCCTTTGGGGATCCCTCTTCTCCTTCCTAAGGAATCTGTCTTTTACCTTTGCTACCTGTACAAAGGCTGCCATTCAACCTTTCTTGCAAATGTTCTGCAAGGGATCCATGTTTTAAAGATCAATTCAACACAATTTACAGCCTTTCCTGGGAAATACAGGTTTTGCAGAATTACCTTTACATATCATTCCCAGGTACAAATAAGCCAAAGACACAAACACTTCTTTAGCTCAGGGGATCTCAACAGAAATATTTGCAGTAGTTTTGCACATGCACACATGGATAAAATGCAGGAGGTGACTGAGAGAACAGTACCATACAAAGGAAGAACAGAGTGGATAACTTCTTATTACAATAATACCAGAAGGACAACAATATTTAGTTTTATATGCTGGAAAACAAGAAAAACTTCCTTGCCTTGTAAAGGATGTTCTCTCTTTTCCTACATGCCTCTCTCCAACCCTCAGAGCCTGCATTGGCTGCTTCCTGACTCCGCAGGCTTGGCAGCCAACAAAACCTTCACAGACAGCTAATGCAGGGACACAAGATGCCCTGAGATCCTCTAATGCATCCACATGTCAGCAGAAAAAAAGAGATATGGTAACAAGTTTGTATGATGTCTGCAGCTGCCTCTTGCATCGCGCTGCCACTGCATGTCACTGTTAAGACAGAACGGCAATGAATGAATGACAGGGATTTTAGGGAAAGCTATAAAACTCTGGTAGAGGTGGACCCCACAGTTCTCAAGAGATACCCCCAGTTCTACATTAGCCCCACTCTCCTAATACAAGTGCAGGATTGAAGACCTGAGGCCTCATTAGCATTTGGACTAAGCTGAAAGCAGCAACAGAATAAAAACACATGCTTGGAAGAGAGAAAAGGTGGGAAAATAGGTATGAGAAAAATGATGCCAGAGGGAAGGGCAAAGAGCAGTGGTTAAAGATCACTTGCAAGCAGAGTTGAAGCTCAATCATTACCTCTGCCAGTGTCTATCAGAAATGAAGCCACTGTGAATTTCATAGAAAAATAACATCTATTCACCTGCTAACACAAAAGGTATCTCAGTCTGCTCAAAATTAATAGGAGCTGAATAGGGACCAGTTCTTGCTACACCTTGCTGGTGTGTTGGCAGCCCATCAGAAGAACAATTCCCTCAACAGCACTGTAATAGCACAGCCTGAAAAAAAAAGGACATTATCAGAATTGCCCTTCTCTGTCCCTGCAGCCACAGGAAGCCCTTTGCTAAAGCGCAGGTCCTAGACCATCTTGTCTTTGGCCTTCTGTGTTGTCCTCATTTCTAGTTTATGAGATCTGGGAGACTCATTTGAGATTAAACAAAGGACTAAAGATTAGGTGTTCTGTAATTTAGTACTTCCTTTGCCTGCTTTATGTTTAGCAGCTTTTGGCAGAGAAAAGGAACAGCAGCAGCCAAGATGGGCTCTTTCTGTGAATCCACATGACCTAACCAGGAACAAGACCATGTCACTTGACTCCAGTCAGCAACACAAACTTTTATCCAGGGTCCCCTTCCAAACACTACACTTGCATTCGTTTTGCCACCAAGCCATGTGGTTGTTTAACTAGACTCATGGAAAACACATTAAAAAATAAATCACAGAGCAGATCCAGATGTTTTGAAATGCTGAACTTAGTGCCTCACACTCCTCTCTCCTCATCCAGCTTTAAAAAATTCCTAAAAAACTCAAAAGCATTCCTGAGCTGGTTTGTAATGAGCCATTACTTCATACTGAAAAGTATACGCTAACACAGACTTAAATAATCAATCTTCTAGCCATAAACACAATTACCAAAACACTTTGAAGGTTTGGATCAACTTCATGAAAGGATAAAAATTCCTTGCTCTCTTTCTTATTTTAAGTAAGACTCTTGTTTCCAATAAAGCATAGTTTTTGCATTAAAAATATACACAGAAGCAAGAGGATATCCTTGAATGCCAATCTTAAGATGATGCAGTACGTAAGGAAGGTTTGCAGGAAAGGAGGCAAAGGTTCTTTGCACCTGATTTTCAAGGTGTTAAGCACAAGGCAGGAGAAACCAAGCTCAACAACATGACTGGGATTTCGAAATCCCTGAAGTTCTTTACTGCCTGTGTAAATCTGCACTTCTTAGAGCCCTTCTGTTTGAGAACCTCAGTTTCAGAAAGTTAACGCCTCCATTACTAGATCAGCATCCACTGCGCTAGACAGCCCTGCTCACATTAAATCAAACAGAATTCCATGGCCTGAAAAGGAAAGCCAAGAAGCTGCTGCCAGGCAGCCAGGGAGCCTACAAGCACAACTGTTCATGGTTTCCCTATGACTTCTACAGAAATATTCACAGGCTTCAGTTCCTTGAAAGAGAAGATGCAAAGAGCTTAACTAGCAGCAGGACCAAGCCCTGCTGTAATAGGATGAAAAAGGGAAGGAAGAAAGCAAGCCTTTGCTAGTTCTACTCAGTTCTGGAGTCAACTGCCATTTGCACATTACTCCTTCCTCCCACTCCTCTTTTATTTCCAATGCAAAGACTTTTAACCTGATAGTCTTCCCTTGGGCTGGCCAGGAACCTCCTCAATTCCCTCTCCATACCACAAGTCAGACTCATAGTTAACTGCCAGGCCAGAATCAGTTACATCATTTTCCCCCTCTTCTTTTCCAGGTATTCTATAATAGTTCCAAGCTCTCCCCCTGTAATATAGCTTCCTATAGCTTTCAGGCAGTCTAAGAAACAATGGAGATCATGATTTATTTTTCATAATCCTAGACACAGTAATTGAAGCCTTACGTACCTGGATGAGTATGTCAAGTACATTAATATATCCAGCCTTATATTCAGCCATGAGAAGCTTTACTGGGAAAGACATTAAGACTAGGTCGTCAGGATCAGACAACTGAGGTGATGTCCATCCTCTCTGTTCCTCAGGCCCACTGTTCAGGGTTACTTATGCACAAAGACCAGGAATGAACTAGTAAGTCAGCATGCTCAGGTGCTTTTGAGAATCCCCTTAAGGTACTCATCACCAGCTATAAACATTTCACTGTCTTTGAAGCCTTGACCCACAAGCCCTTTACATGTGGAACACAGAAACCCTGTAAGCCACCTAAAACTTCCTAGACAAGAAGGTGTTTCTAATCAATGAAGTGGCCTGGCTTAAAAATAATCCACTGAGATACTTCAACATCTAGATTGATAGTAGTTTTTACACTTTAAAAAGTAAAGGAAAAAATATTTTTTTCTAATAAAGGTTGCATCAAAATTGTCCTTAAAGTGTTCCTAATATCAAAAGTTTGGTCATGTCTGTCTATCCTCTCTCCATCTCCTCTCCCTTTCTCCCATTCAGAGGGGCCACTTTATCCAGGCCACTTTGTGGCCAGTGTAAGTCTTACACACCTCCATGAAGATGTCCCCAGTAGGTTTTACTTCACAAAGAAAGAAGCATCCCAGCCCACCTGACAAAGTAATTCTTCAGGATCCGGGCCTTTGAGACTTAACTATGTGTTGCAGATCAGCTTTAAAAATCAACTCCAAAACATTTGGAAATTATTACAGTCTGCTAGCTCTGTAATTATAAAAAGCTGAAATTACTTTGAAGCTTCAGTTAAGAAAGACTAATGTTGCAATTACTCAACAGAGCCGTTTGCAGCCTGATAATCGATGAGGGTTGTATGTTCCTATCTGTGCATAAACCTGAACCACTGAAGGGCTGGACACTACAAACCACATCCCTCCAGGTAACTCTTGTTAATATTCTGCCCCATAAAACAATCTTCTATAAACTAAGAAAATAACGTATTGCATGCTGGTTTAATTGTTAGTTTCCTTGTAAAGCAGCACCTATAAGAGGGCACTGTGAAAAGCCAGGATGTTTTATAGAGGAGGCCAGTAAGTTATGGCTCAGCTGGATGGAAATGATTAGCACCTGCCTATCAGTACAAAGCAGCAAAGTTTAGAAACTATGATCTCAGTTTTTTGGCAGAACAAGGAGCCTGGAAGGTCTTAAGTTTTCCTGGGCAATAAATCCAATGATTACTGCGATTAATTAACTTCCATCTTTGTTTATGTTGCTACAAAACTAGAAAAAAAAAAAATCCTACTCAAATCTTGCCCAGTTGGGCACAAGTCTTAGAGGTATTGCTTCTTGTGGACAGGCAAGATGAGTCACATAGGAAGTCCTGACCCGATGACCCACATTCGCATGTGTAGACCTTAAGTCCAATATACATGCTGAGTAATCAAAAAATGACAACTTTTAGAAGTGTTTGTGATGAGAATAATGTGGGAAAAATCTCTCTTTCATTAAATATGGCAAATTTTTCTCCACACTTCTTTATTTTAATTATATATACACTCAGAAAAGTAAATCCACTCTGCCCGTAGAGAAAAACCTTTCAGCAATTTACTGACAAGCAAATATTTTTGCCAGCCATTCTAGCAAAATGAGAATACAGTTCAAAATAATTCCTATGTAAAAACAGCAGTTTGAGTTTCGGGGTTTTGGTTTGGGTTTGGGGAGTGTTTTCTAGTTTGTTTTTTTTATTCTGTTGGATTCATTTTGATTACTATTATTTGTGTGGTGGAATGTAAAAACCTAACTATGAGAGTAAATATTGCAGCATTAAGGTCCTTTGAGTTATCCAGTCCCTTTCAGCAGAACACTACAATCAAGGGAGTATTTTTCCCAAGAGGAAGGTACTGTGCAAGGGCCACCACGAGCCCTGATCATGAGGACTGGTGCATGGCCACCTGGGTTGCACCCAGCCCACGTGGCATGCAGGAAGGATATTCACTGGGAAATCTGCTAGATCATAGTATTAATTTATACTCCATTCATAGAACAGTTTGGGCTGGAAAAGACATTTAAAGGTCATCTAATGCAACCCTCCTGCAGTGAGCAGGAACATCTGCAACTTGATCAGGTTGCTCAGAACCGTGTCTAACCTCACTTTGAACGGTGCCAGGGATGGGGCATTGACCACCTCTCCGGGCATCCTGGGGCAGTGTTGCACCCTCTCATTTTAAAAAAGGTCTTCCTTATATCTAGTCTAAATCCTCCCCTCTTTTAATTTAAAATGATTATCCCTTGTTGCATCACAACAGGCCCTGCTAAAGACATCATCCTCATCTTTCTTATATATGTTGAAATTTAGAAAGAACCACTGCTGTTGTGGTAGAAGTGCTGGCTAGAAGCAGACAGGATCATGGGCTGTAAAACCCAGCAGAACCACCAGTCTTCTCCAAACACACACATGCAGTGAGGAAGAGGAATGTGGCTTCCCCATCCAGTCACTTCTTGTAGGTTTGAGTCCAGTTCTTCCTACAGATGTGCAGCCCCTTTGCATCAGCAGGGCTATAAGGGCATTGCAGAGGGTCCTCAACTCTTGTGTATTGCTAATACTGACCATCTTGGAGAGTGGAAAATACCATTCTTCTGCCTATCAGTGTCAGGGAGATGATGAGCTCAGTAGGAAGCAGCAAAAAAACCAGCATAACAGAGATCTCCTTACTCCCATCACCAGCAGGGAGCTGGAGAAAGACCTGACATCAGTCTTGGGGCAGCTCACAGGGCTGTCAATGCTCTTGCCACAGCTGAGCACTTCGGAACAGAAGCTGCTTGACTCCATCCTGCAGCCTCCCCGAGCTCACCAGGGTTTGGCACCCAACCAGTCCCCCAAACTTCAAGTAATCCCATGTCATTAAGCAGCATTTCAAGACCCCAACACCATCTCTTAACTAACACCTACAAACTCCTTCAGCTCAGAGGAGAGCTTGGGCAGACAGGGTGTTACCACACGCCTTCACCTAGACACTGGTTCCGAAAGAGCAAGAGACAGTACTCTCTGTCTGGGTAACACAGCCACTTTCATTTAATTAAAATCTTTTAATAGGCGTCTCCCTCCCTCACACCTCCCTGTTAGCAGACGTCTTATTCAGAGTAGGAAGATTAACAGCACTTTCATTACTTTGATGTTACCCAGAACAAATTAAAACTTAAATTAATCTAGTTAGTCACTGCTAGAGCACAATGCCTTTTGTGATACATTACTAGTTGGCATTTTTTCTTCCAGCCCAACACCCGAACTAGAAAGCAATTGGGTATTTGTATGTTTTATATCATCCAGATCTTCAGCATTGGCATAACCCTGTCCTAAAGTTTGGAATCAAAAATCATGAAGTCACAGAAGGGTAAATAATGCCTGTTCTACATTCTCCCCATTCTACACTGATACGCAAAACTATTGAGATCCCTTTACAGCTTTGTTTATCCCAGGGGCTTATTTAAATGCCACGTCCTGTTGTTTGGTAGCTTGACTTTGAACCAGAACCGATACAGAACCAGAGAAAACTCAGCCTGTCAGCAGTATGACCACTCAGATGTGTCACTAAGGCTGCCAGATTAATAGATGCTTGAAAAACTATCATCTTTTAGAAGATCTTGTGCGTGCAAAGTACAGAAAAAGATGTGAACAAGAGAGAATATGAAAATAAGCCAAAAATATCCACAACAAATAAACCCTGTTTGCTTGCCTTTATTTTGTTTGGGGGTTTTGTTTGTTTGTTGTTTGGTTTTTTTTTTAAAGGCACGAGCCAATTTATATCCAGTCTATTTTTTCTAGTAAGATTTTAGAGAATTTTTTTTGTTTGTTTTCCCACCTTTTATGTTGTCTGTGCACTTCACCATTAGCCATAAAACTACTACATGCTGGAAAAGTTCATTTAACCTCATTTTACACTTAAAAAAAAAAAAAGGACTCTATGGGCTTGATACATTTTAAGTCCATCCTCATCAAAAGGATGGTTAGTACCTGCAACCAGATCTTACCTTTGCCCTGCCTTGCTCTGGCTCAGAGGAACTTATTTACTGTCAGGTTAAATCAGATCCCCACATCCATCTAATCGCAGAGCCTGTTCTGACCTTGCATAGCAGGATGTGTCTCAGAGGAAGAGTCGAGGACTCTACTGGGGCAGAGGCAGCTGCCCTTGCCAAGACTCCTCTGACTGTAAGCCTACAGATCCAAAATAAATCAAGCTGTTCCAAATCTGAACAGCCTAAACTGCAAAGCCAGAGCACGACATGGTAAGAAAGGGACTGGTTGGAGATCCTTGGTCCAGTGCCCTTGCTCAGAGCAATCTGATCTGATTAGATTGAGCTGCTCAGGCCCACATTCAGATAAACCCTGAGCATCCCCAAGGATGGAGATCCCACATTCTCTCTGTGCTCCAGTTCCAGTGTTTGACCACCCTTATGAGGAAAGAAAAAAAAATTAACAAAATAGCAGTTGCTCTAATATCGTAAGGTCAGTAAAGGGATTTAACTGTGAATTTTTTATCAAATGTGCAATCTGAAGAAGGGATGGTGTAATTGCATTACCACCTGAGCCCCCTGACCTCTGCTGAGCAGGCCTCAGAGCACAAGTGCACAAGGGGTGTAGAGAAACTATCTGGAGAACATCTTTGCTTGCTGCCCGTATGGTTGCCGAGGGATAGGTTGCTCCACTCCCTCCCCATAGAAGAGAGTTGTTGTTTCACTCCTCCAATAAAGCTGTTGGTATGGTAAATCCAGCACTGAGATACAGAGTTCAACAGTGCAGCAGTTCAGCGAGCGAGCTGTGAAGCACTCCCGTCAGTGGAGACAGCTCCCGCAGAAGTGACTGCTCAACCCATTTCTATTAAAAATATTCACAAGAGCTGCTCCCTCTCCACACGGGTATTCAGATGCTGCTTTCCTTCCTGGACAGAAATGTTTTCCTCCCCATAGTTCAGAGCAAAGGATAAAACATATAAGCTGGGAACTGCAGCTGTTCCTGTTAACAGGCTTCTTACTGCAAGTTGAAGAGTACTGTTCCCCTCTAAATATTTCATCTGGTCCTAGCAGTGGGATAAATTGGCTCCTTCCTTTTGTCCTCCCATTTTGAATAGAAAAATAATTTAACAAGGGGAAGTACATCCTCAGCAGCAGCACAGTCACATCAGCTTGAACCAAGCCCCCAGTTTCTAAGAGAGATCAGATTGATGGGCTCAACAGGCACTTGTGTACCCATGTCTGCCTCTTGCTGCCCATGCCTGAGAACCTAGACAGGATGCCCGAGCACATGAGACATCAAGCCCCAGCTCCAACAGGCCCCCCCAACACTGCAAGCCATCACCACTGCTCCACACATCCAGCACCTCCTGTACCTTTCCTCAACTCTGCTGAGCAGCTGGTCCTCTCCGAGGACAGGAAGCCACACCTCTGCCACCACATTGTCTCATCTTTATGTAGGCACAATCTCTCCCTCCCAGAGGTAACCGTGAGACTATAGTAATGACTGAAAATGAAAAAGCCCATAAAAGTTATAGTAATTAAAATTCCATTTTAAATTCTTCTGTGCAGGGGAGGGAGAAGAGGTCTCCTGCACATGTTTTCCCACTGCCACAACAGTTTGTGCATTGTGTTATAAAATTTTTCAGTGCCATTTATTTTTATTTAGGCTGTGAAATACTTTGGGGAAGGCCTTCTCGTAAATGGCCCATAAAGTTTGACAGGAACTAAACCTCCCACTGTTTTTGTGACCGATATAAAAAAGAACCAACTTAGTTGGCACCCTTAATGCCTGTTTTATGGGAAAAGGAAGACTGTCCCTCTGTACAAGCAGCCGATTCCTGAGCAGACCAAGTTCAGTCCTATAAGCATCTTTTGTGGCCTTTTACGAGGTAAGGCTTTCCCCATAAAGTTCTGGCCTTGCCACAAATCCACTTCCCTCTGGGCTCATCCATTAATAAGCACTTTCATTAAAATTCCACCTTTCTTAGGGAAACAGCCAAGCTAATTTAACAGGAAATTGACTTTCTCCGTCACCCTCGTGTCTCCAACTGCAGCAACACAAGCCAGCGTTGGCCAGAGACATCCTGCCCATTAGCATTTCTCCTTCGTGAGTCTATTTGCAAAAGCCACATGGCTCCTTGCACTGTTTGGGGGAAGAGGAAATGGACAGTCTCAGGACAGTCACCTCGAAGATGCAGTTGCTTTCAGAGAAACACCTAGAAGTGATTAACCCATCTCATCTTCTGCTATCACCAACCTCTAAAAGGGCATAACACAGCTCTGGAAAAGCACAGGAATGGAGCTCAAAAGGACTGGGAGTAAAGAGCAAATGGCACTGGTCTGAAGGTGACTGATCCAGACAAACACATGGAAGATGGACAGCAAGAGATCTGCTTATGAGAGACTGAGGGATGGTGTCACACAGGCTGAAACGTAGCTCTCGGTCCACCGCACACAGTCATCATCTTCCTGGAGGTGTTAATCTATCCATCCTATAGAAATAAAGAAAAACCCCAACCTCCTGACACAGTCTATATTCCAGAAAATAAATTTCATCAGCATGTCAATACTTTCTGAGCAGACAAGAAGGCTGAGTTCATCAAATACATTGTCTGCATCCTGCATATTGGCAAACTTGTAAGAATTAAGAACTTTTTTGGATTTATTGTAAAAATCCATTTTGTTCTCTTTTGGCTTCCAAGACAAGCTTTCAGGTGGAAGGCTGTACATAACACCACTGTATTTAGAAATGAGGAACCAGAAACGACACTGACTCCATCTGTCCATAAAAAAAAAAAAACACAGCATAAAAAATTCCATATGAATTTATTTTGCATTCTAGTGACGTATCTCTCTGCATTTCACAAGAAAATGTCCAGGGAAAGTGACAGGTTTATTTTTAGCCTTTCTTTAATCTTTGCAGAGTATGGCAGCAGATTGCAACCCATCATAAGTGTCCCAAACTAGGCTGAGATATGTTGCTGAAAAAGAATGGGTTTGGATTGACTGTCACAGTGCAAAGATATGGAGATGTTCTTAACAACCAGCCCCACTCCAGCTATAAGAAATTTGATCATATGCATTTCATTCTCAGTGTCACATATAAGTGGGAGATACATTTGTCACTGGATAATACATTCAGAATTAACAAGAAGAACTTGTCAGGTTTTGGCTGCAACCACTGAAGCTAAAGCCTAGAGCAAAATAAACTGTCAGATCAGAGCTTTGTTAAAAGGATTAAACCCGTTCTTAAGGGTGGAGCTGTGGAAAAGCTTTTAAGCTTTATACTTACACCTGAAAGGTTTTAAATCAAGATTCTAACGAAGACCGACATGAAACAAATATTTTACAAAACAACAGCTAATCTGACCTCACGAGTGGGACCATCTCCAGGATCAGCTGCATCGTGAACCGTGCGCTGAGCAAATGCTGCCGAGAAGCCCTGGATCTGTCAGGCGGTCACTAATTATTGGCCACACTTTTTGGCATCTGCTCAAGTTGCTGTAGAATCAGTAACTGTTTTGTAAGTTAGTCTCATTACAGACCTACTACAATAATTGATTTGCACAGTGGCCATGTGGTAACTCATAAAACTTTGCACAGGGGTCCCAATTCTGCAAATATTTCCTCCTGCACTTCTGGGGAACAAGGCCCCTCTGGAAGTCAGGGAGTTCAGCCATGCTCCCAGCCTGCAATCACTAGGAGGTTCAGACCATTGCACTGCAGCCTTTATACCACAGGGCAAATAAAACAAAACAAAACCAAAAAAACCCACAAACATTTTCCTGCATCGAATTAATTACAGAATTGCACCACATGATACCCTTGAGAATGAAGTAGGTGTTACTGTTCCACTCATTTTGCAGTTAGGGAAGCAGGGCTATGACTCAGAGGTGCAGTTTGCTGCTCAAGGTCACACAGTAGCTCAGTCATAAATAGCACCCAGGTGCTGTTGCCCACTCTTGCCCAACTCTGAGCTTTCTCACACTGCTTCAACAGTATTTTGGGAGCTTGACTGTAGCTTCAAAGAGGTTTTGAACCCACTCAGTGTCTGGCCTGTCCTGCATTTGCTTCACCCAGCCTGCTCTGAGCCATGCTGCCCTGTGGTTCATCACTCTCCTGCCACCTCTTGGTCCTCAGCTAGTCCAGGCAGGCAAAGGCATCTCCTTCCCAGCACTGGGGTAAGGAAAACACATAGTAACAGACACAGGGTGAAGTGCAACAAGCAGCATAGCAACGCAAACATGGCAATGCATAGCAAATAACACAAACTCTGCAGCGGGGAGGCTGACAGACACCAAAGCAGCCCACGCTCATGGGTGCCTGCTGCTTGCTGGAAAGAGACTGTCAGGGTCCAAGAATGCTGCATCAAGAGGGGCACCTAGAAGCAAACAAACCAAGGAAGTACCTGCAAGTCAAAACATCCTTCTACAACTCTAACAACAACAACAAAAAAAACCCAACAAAAACCTGCTGCAGGTGAAGCAACAAATCCAGTTGACAGATGAAAGACTCCACTATCCCATGTAACCTGGAGACAAAAGCTTCATAGTATTCGGTAACCTATGAGCCTCTGTATAATCCACCTAAAAAAGGCCAGGTTGGAGGGGCCTTTGAACAACTTTGTCTAGTGGGAGATGTCCCTGCCCACAGCAGAGGAGCTGGAACTAGACCATCTAGATCAAACTATTCTATGATCAATAAAACACAAAGTTGGGTCATTTGAATGCCTTGCAAAGCTCAGGGTCTCAGTTAAAGATTTTCACCTAGCTAAGGGTCATCTTTTCCTGACTTGTTCGGGCTCAAGACAAGATTTCTGGGCTCTGCAGTTGTGGGAGCCGAGTTTTACAGGACTGGACCCCAAGGAAGAAGAAAGCCCCAGCTGCAGACCCTCTGGCTTTGCAGAGGCTACAATCCAAGGACAAAGAGCTGCAACAGGACTGCATCACACAAGTCAGATGTTTTTCTAAATGTGACATAAAATGAATCCCAACAGGATTAAAGTTTAGTAAGTCTCAGAGACACCAGATACTATAGCACCCAGGGCCTGAGATCATGAGAGCTGAAGTCTAATCTCATGATATTGCTGTAGTCATCTAGGAATATGAACAAGTCTCTTAAATGCTCTGTGTCTCTGCCACATGACAGGATATGTCTCTATTGACTTCATCAGGTGAGGGTATCAAGTCAGAGTACAGCCTGTTCGACACCCGCCGCAGCCATAGAGCCTGCAGTAGAAAGCCTTGATAACAACCTCACATTTAATGCTGATCTTTACGTAGTGTAGGAATTACTAAGTCATCTGAAGAAATATGTTTGGGATTTTAAAGCAAGGAGTCCTCGTTTCATATTTAAAGCTAATTTTGGTCCAAAGAGGCTCATGTGCCCCACCTGGTAGGAAAGACACCATGTCACCATCATCATCATCACACCTTTTCTAGTGATCAGAGCAGGCTATGATGCATCAAGCCTCCCAATGCCTTTAATCGCTATGTACCACAACTGTGCAGTTTCACAGTACTCTAAAATGTGCTGTTACTCCTCCTGTTTTTCACACCAACTTACTTGAGGGCTGGGGAATGGGGTGGTTGGATTTGGGTTTTTTTTACTGTTTGAACTCAGCTGTGATAAGTACTGTACACTCACTGAAATATCAATATACCCCTGGTGACCATCCCTGCCAGGTAATTAGGTTTGTTGCTTTCACAAAAATGAAAGCAAATAAAATAAAAAAGTGTAATTATTGTTTGGAGAACACTGGTCTCAATTTTTCTATTCTCAACAGTCCTCTAGGGAAACAAAGAATGAGAGCTGCTTATTGATTTCATCCTCCTGACGCTCACACACAAGACTTGCAGGAAAACAAGACCCCTTGCTAGAAATCACCACTGTCCTCAGCTCCCCTAGGGAAGCAGGGAGGGGGAGGCAGAAGTGAAGGCACTTGAGTTTAAAAGGGAAAAAAATAGAGAGGGGAAAGAAAAAGGGAAAAAAAAAAAAAAGAAAAGAAAAAAAAAAAAAGAGGGCAACAGTTTCGGCTTTCATTATAAGCACTGTTATATCAACAATGGCTGGGGAACAAAGGAAGCCATTTCCACTAGTTCCTGCTTCAATTAGTTATTTGAACTAGTGAAGATTGTGCCACTTTATCTCCCCCTTGTAACATAATCATTGTATTTTACATCTCATGAGAAAAAAGGCCTGCCAGAGGACGTTATCTGGCTCTGGGTCATACATCACAGGAGATAACATCGTTATTCATGTCAAAAGGGATGATCAAGGTCTTCCTGTTTTATCAGCGATTAGCCAGGAAAGAAAAGCTGCTGCTGCTCTTGGCAGGTAGCCAGGCGCTGTATGAGTATTACCATAGCAGTGCAGCCGGCATCACTCACCCAGTAACTGTGCTGGGCTTTAGAGCCGGGCAGAAACGGCTCCTTCAAAACCATTAAAATCCTGGCTAATAGGGAAGGCGCTGAGCTTTCATTAGCCAGCAGCAGCGGGAGATGGCCTCCTCCAAGAGTGGGTCTGATCCTGCTCCCACCTGCTGTACTTGTGCTCTGGCACACGCCATCATCTACCTCACTCGAGTTGAGACAGAGGGAAGCCGGCAGCTAAGCCAGGCTTTTAGCAACGTAGAATGGTCTGGGAGGCACCTAAATCCCTTGAGCTTGAGCCAGATTGCTCTCTTCATCCTCAAAAAGCCCCTCAGCTTGGCTGTTGCTGTCTCCCCTTCCTTCCATCTGCTGTTTGTACCATTCTTTCTCATTGTCCCCCCCAGACGGCATTGTGTTAAAGCTGGGGCAGAGCTCAGCCTCTGGCTTTGCCACTCACTGAGTTATTCCACTTCCCAAGCACCTTCCCTTGAGCTCAGAGCTCTTCACTCCTGAATGCTTAGCATATTCCCAATTTAAACATCTTGGGCAGTTTACCTACTGTCTGAGACCAACAGTAAAACCTACCCACCTTATCTCAGCTACAAGCCCAAAGGGAGTTAGAAGTCAGTGCTTTATGCCTTGAACACTAACAAAAAGAAGAAAAACAGTGTTATTTGAAAAATATACCATGTTGAACTACAGAGGTACATTCCACGGTGGCTTCCTGAAGGGACTTAGCTTTATGTGCCTGATACAGCGTTCATTGAACCATGAAAGCCTTTCCACTCACTGAGCTCTGGCACTGTATCCTTTGGTAATAACACAGCATCATGGAAAATTCAGTGCCCCAAATCACCAGGCAAAACTCCTCTGAACAAGCTTTTACCATCTCCTCCCACCCAACTGACAATAGACCAGTCCATCCACCGTTAGTACTGTTGTGAATCAAAGCACATAGAAAAACCCTGAGTGTGAGCTGGATAATTTATTTAAGACAAAATTTGTACAAGTTTTGAAGGTTGCTAGAATGCAAAAAACCAGCAGTGTGATTAACAAGCACTAAAGCACATAGGGGATACATAACTTCCTACTTTGGGGGGGAAAAAACCAAACCAAACCTTCCTTTAAGTGCACATTTTGGATGGATCCATAGTGTGGGTTTTATACCTCTCCCCAGATCTTCTATCATTGGCCAGAGATGAGGCAAGACAGACAGGAATTGCTATATCAAAACATTCCAATAGGATCAAAACATTCCAAGTATTTCAAAAACAGTTACTCCAGCACAGAGCCTAACATGCAATTATGGTGTTACAGCAGCTAGCCTGAAACTGGAAGAGTGTTAATAGCAAAAATAAAGTGTGAACCAAAACTTATTAAACCTTGCGATATGTTAAAAATAATAGCAAAAGAAATCTGAGACCAAGTGCCATTTCCCTTCAAAGGGAGATAAAATTAAAAATGACTCAGCAACTATGAGTCAGGACAGGAAACTTGTCACAGAGCCAGTGATTGTAGCAAATGGGCACAAAGACTCCAAACTGGTGTTGCTGGCATGTTCATCATCACCAATGCTGCCAAACATGTTACATGACCTGTCTGCATAGCCACAAAGGACAAGCTCACCATGAAGAGCTTGAGAAAGTCAGATGTTCCTCCAGATGAGCTATGAGAAGGAAACATAACTGCTCAAATAGACCACAAAAATAAACTGGATCTAGCCAGCACAGCTGGGGCTCTTGCAGGGCACACAGTTAAACAGAAAAAGAGCAAGAGTTTGGTGTCATAGCTTTTTTAGAAGCAGTTGCACTGGAAGGCTGGGCAACAACCTGTTCCCATCTCAGACGCTGATATCAAAGCATTGCTTTCCTTTTGAGTCTGGACACAAAAAGACTTGAACTGCAGGACATCTTGTTCGGCCAGCTGACAGCTGAGTCATCCCAGCTCTCTTTCAGTAGGGGCATGGCTTGGGACTGCCACAAAGCTCATGAAACCAAGGCTGGGAGCAGCCTGGGCTGGGAGGAGGGAGACCCTCCTCCAGTGCCCCCTCCTGCTCACCACAGCACCAAGAGCAGGAGGTCCTTATTGCCTCTGCATCTGAGGGGCACTCCATGCTGGGGAGCAGGAGAAATCTCCACCGGAATTCTTCTTTGCAACCCTCTGCTGATGTCCAAGCTGCTCATTAGGCGAATCATGGGAAGCTGAGCAGTACAGAGGAAAGCTACCTCCAAAGTCAATCGTCAGGACTAAGTCAAGCTGACAGATAGGCTTTTACCCACAAAAATCCTGGGCAAAATACTCAGTCCTCATGATTTCCATTTACTAGAAATCATGGGATCAAAACTGGGAAAGGCTGGCAAGTAAACTCAGGAGTGGTTAGCAAAGCCTGCACTGCTCTTTTGGAGAAAGAGCCAGGAGATCACTGTCTAGATAGAAGAATTCATAAGTTTTACTACAGAGATCATAAAAGCCCTGCAGCCTTTAATAAAGCAATTTTAATTACAGGAGATTATTATTTTTTGAAATCAAATGTTTCAAGTACCAGGTATATAAAAACACAGTTGCACAAGCTGCCAAAAAGGAATCAAGTAAAATATGTAACTCTCCCAGTAATTAACATTCATTAGGAGTAATTTGCATGTGATCCCTCATCAGATCTAGAAACACCAACCCTGAAGAACTGCCCAGTTTGTCCTTTGGGCATACTAGCCTTGCTCATATCCTGTCAAACCTTATAACCAAAGACCTTAAAACACCAGCAGAAAAGCAAGGTACTTGCTGCCACAGGAGGATTCTTATCAAGCATGTAGGAAACTCCTTACAGAGCACAGCAGGAGAAGCTACAAAGGAAAACCCATATCTGAGCTTTATTAATTAGTTGATATATCGTGAGCGTATTCTAATCTTTCTTTTCTCTTCAGCGGTGGTCCAGATCATTCCCCTGGTAGAGTCCTCCCAGGAAACAAAGCCTCTCTTCCAGGATTTCCCCATGACCCCTCAAGCAGTTTCTCACAGCCCTCAGCCCTGCATGTCCTGTCAAAAGCACCACCACCCACAGAGCTCCAGCCCTGCAGATGGGGCCCACAGCCCCTGGTTAACTGGTTCAACATGAC
Source organism: Actenoides lindsayi (assembly GCA_025331215.1). NCBI lineage: Eukaryota > Metazoa > Chordata > Aves > Coraciiformes > Alcedinidae > Actenoides > Actenoides lindsayi. Next base: position 4,720 of record WTSP01006632.1, on the reverse strand, counting down.
TGCAAGGGTCTCTCTGGGAGCAAAGCCAGAAGAACTGGGCTGGATCCAACCTGGCAGGGCCAACCTGAGCACAGACCAGCCCCTGATCTCAGCTGGAAAGGTCTGTCACAGATAACTACTTCCACCACTGCCCTAAAAGAGCTTTTTGGGGTTGTGTAATGGATATTCAAATGCCAGGGAGATGAAATCCATCTGCAAGGGTTTCTTGTGGAAGAACTGTACACTATAGAAACCATACATACTGCTCCTAGCCAAAAGTGTTATTTTGCATGGGCCACACCACATGGATATTTTTATTACTACACTTCATAAAATAATTCTGAAGTTTCCTGGAAGATACCGTTTCACATGCCACCAACAAATACAAAGTTTGTTCTGAGCAACTCCTTACACATATGCAGAGGAGTAGGGGTAGAAAAATAAAGATTAAAAAAAATCACCTAGAGCCTTTTCAAAAGCCATATCTTCCATGCATTGCTGAGATAAGAAGCACGACTTGCAACGGATGAGGCCATCACTGGAGTCCCGCTCATGAATAACTTTCCCAGAAAACCACACACTTACTCCATCAGGGGGTTTTCTTGGATCTCACCAACAGTGTAGGTCATTTTCCAACACTAGCTTCCAGATACACCCTGCCAACAACATGGCCCCCTTTGCTAGCCAATAGCTCCTACCTATAGTCATTCTGTGACTGTTCTAGCCAAAGCAGAACCAGAAGGGACCCCGCAAATGGAAAAAGCACACTTCAGTGTGTTGGTCAAAGTCCTCATGGGTAATCAGTCCCCTCTACTGACACTCCTCCCCCTGTGATTTTCACTTCTAGTCCTGTAACAGTTGTACATCAACAGCACAGCTGAGATGCCCATTACCTGAACCCGCACCCATTGATTTCAACCCAGTTTGCTTGTATGGATATTTGCTCACCAGTATGGTTTCATAGCCTGGATCTGCTCCACAGCTTTTCCAGCAATTGGTCTTTGTGTCCTAACTCCAGACATGGAGCACCACTCCTCTACACCACAACAAAGCAGCACTGGGTGGGTCAGCAGCAGTAGGGTCAGCCCAGCAGCTTCAGCTGGTAGCAGACGAAATGCACTTTAAAAAAAAAGAAAAGGAAAGTAAAAAAACAACAACAACAAAGAAAGTATTATTTTCAATAAATGCAGAGTGATGGCTCCGCTCAGAAGTGCTGCTATTAGGCAGTAGCTTAAAGAAAAATGTCTGGAGAAAAAGCATTTTAAGTGGTGCTTGTTTATTCACTGATTTCTTAGGTGATTATCAGCTTGGCGTGAGTTAGTAAGGCGTATCAGAGCTCTGAAAAATGACTTTTAACTCTCATACTGTGACAAAATAATAGCTGGCTAATAATGCAATGACTTTTAAACCACTCTTAACAGGGGATATTAATGAAGATATTCCCCAACTTCCAAATTACTGATATTGATTATATCTGTGTAACAAGGATGGATAGGTTTTCAATTTGAGAGTTAACCCAATTGCTGAAATAATTGATTGGAGATGAAAACACTTCCCCAAGTCAGTCACCTTTTGATTCTTTAGAAATGTGGACTTTGAAATACTTTCACAGATTACTGTGATCTTAATAGAGAACATCCCAAATTCCTCCTTCATGTTTCAGCATAGTGGGTATTTCCTTAATGATTTATTTGCAAATTTATTCCAAGTGTCTCACACATAACGGTATGGATCCAATATCTGTCTGAGAAGTTGTTAATTTTGTAAATTTTAATTGAAGTCTGAGGAGCTTCAGATGGGATATAACTATGGGAAAAAAAAATAAATCTACAATTACTGTATTTCCTTAGGAACCAAGGAAAGACTAGAAGAGACCAGTGCAAAATTAAATAATCATCATAAGCATAGACATGCAAAATTTCTTTAGTTAGTTACTAAATTATTATTTCATCTGAATCATTATAATGCCATAGAACAAATTACTAAGAGGACAGTGTCATTGTCCCATTGTTGTAGGATAGCGCTGCTGGCACAGTTAATAACTCCCTTATGGATCTGAATGCAGATACTAAAAAAGAACCTTATCTCTGCAAGTATACAAATGGGGGAAAAAGAAAAATGTGCTTATCCATGTCTCTGAAATAGAAGCACAGATTAATCAAGCCCTTCGTCTAAGAAGGCATTTGCCAGAGAGCCATAATGCCTTGAGATTAATTATTCTGAATAAAAATTATGCAGTATGAGACTAAGAAGTATTGATTCCCTCTTCAGTTGCTGTCCTAGCCCTATTTGTTGCTCCTGTCTCAGATCCCCTTGCCTATTCTTTTGCTCTACTTTCACCTGGAGTTCATCCACAAAATAAAGAAGCCTACAAATACTTAGTTCTAACTTCCCATTTCATCCAAGTTCCCTGTAATAAAAAATTTGAAAATAGCATGCTCCAAAAATTAAGATCACTTCCTGCTCCCCCTTTCCTGGTCTGCCATGGGTGGCACAGATCTCTTAACACTTTAACATTTGGGAAAGCAGGGCCAGGAGCAATGGGAGCTACAACAAGGGCCACAGAATTCACAGGGTGTCCTGCTCACAGGTTGGCCGTGCCCAGGTCCCTGGCACAAAGCAGCCGTGCAAAGTGCTGCCCATGGGACAGGGGCTGCCAGGGCAGGGCCTCCTCACCTCCCGGCTCAGAGAGCACCCCTCAGCTCTAGGAGGCCTGGGCCGCTCTCAGGCAGGAGGCCTCTCAGCCCCCAACGGCCTCTTCAGACGGATGGAGCAACTCCGAGCAGCCCCAAGGCCCCCTTCAAAACTGGCCATAGCTTTCCACAATTACGTTCCTGCAAACCACAAATTTTAGGAAGATGACCAGGACCAGAAGCTCCTTTACTTTCCATTTGGCACTAACCAGTGTGGATTTCACAGGGAAATTTTTTTGCCTTTTTTTTTTTTTTTTTAAAGTACCCTCCAAAAATCTCTGCCAACACTTCCAGGAGAAGGAGGGGATGTATCCTGGGGAGGGAGGTGTTTAAGATAAAAGCAAAGATTTGTGCAGCTTTTTTTACTCAAAGCTTTGCATATGTGATCAGTAGCCAGGGGATAATTTATTGACAAAATTTGTGGCAGATCAGACAAGGTGTTTGTGAGATATGGGACTTTGAAAAATGAGGTGCAATTCAGCCTTTGAAATATTCCTCTAACAATTTATCGTAGAGCCGTATCTCAAAACCTACTTGGCCTAGAAACTTCAAGTTTGTTTTATTCAAGAGTCCTTGGCTGGATTCAGTGCACAAGAATACTTCAGATAAGGTCAAAGTGTTATTTACTATAGGCTTCCCCACAGTCTCCCCACCCCCCCTTAGGCCATCAAACATTCCTTCAGTCTGGAAAAAGACTGTAACACACCTTTTGCCAGAATTTTGACAGGGGTTAGTTGCTACGTTGGGACATGGACACAGACACACTAGCAATGCTCAATTAGCTCGACTTCCAGAAGATTAATACTTGCTCCCCAACCAGTCACCAAGGTCTGCACACACTGGTGCTCGATTCACTCTTGCTGGAGCGGAGACACCAGTACAGCCCAATTTCGTAAACTATGTAAGCCAAAAATCACTCCTGTTCAGAGCCTGCGCACAGCAGCCTCCCTTCACAGTGACAGTGGCGGACCAGGACAGAAGACTTCCAGGCAAATCTCACACCATTTATAAAGGAAAGAATAAGAAAACTCTTAGGTGCAACATTTTTTAATCAAAGCTTTCTATGTGCCTTATGTCTCAAATGCTCAACTCCTTCTTCATCTTGAAAACATCCCAGATCTACACAGCACTGTGTGCTAGAGCCAGTGTTCACAGACCTTTGCTAACTCAGATACTCCAGTTACACTCAGGGTGTGTCTAGGTAGGAAGATTTATCAGCATAAACAGAAAGCATCAGTTTAACTTTTTGATTACACAGCAAGACAGGTTTCACCCAGAGCAGGAAAAAAAACCCTGGGAGTAGAGTTTCATTTCATTGCAGCTATTTTTAGAAGAACAAAACTGCTGAAGAACAGCCTGCAACTTCTGAAAGCATAACTTCATCCCAGGTTTACAGAAATTAATGTAGCTCATTACAGTCTCTTGGAAAAAACCAGACAATGCCAAAGCTCTACAAGTTTTCTTCATGACATCTCTTGTTAGTTACTAACATTTAGGCAGACACCTTATCTTGGCTCACCTCTCTGATATCAGCACTGGTTTCTGGTAGATAAAAATCACTCCAGCTCCTGGAGTCAAGGTAGCAAAAGGGGAGGGATAACAGCCAACCCCTTTTTGATGGGCCAGAGGACATCACCCAGTCTTCTCAGTTGCTGCTTTGGCTGGGAGCCAAGGCTTCAGGCTCCTTACTCCCACCACTAGCCCAGGGGAGAGGAATCAGGGATACATCTCTCACCCCCTCTATCAGCTCCTGTGTTACCACTCCAGTAAGTAGTCCCTGCCTGCCTCACCCACCCCTCATCTGTATTTGCCCTGGACCAGCATTGGCTGTAAATTGCCAGCCCTGGCAGATGGATTCAATTTCTCTTGACCTTACAATTTTAATAATCAGGTAGGCTTTTCACCTGTCAGCTACCTTGACAAGCAAATTGATGTTGCAAATAGGAAAAAAACAGCAAGGGGGGGGGGGGGGGGGGGGGGAAGGGGAAGGGAGGGGGGATGAAAGGCCTTTCCCTACGTTGCCCCGGGGAGAGGATGACACATCGCGG
>WTSP01006631.1:0-51348 GCA_025331215.1 Actenoides lindsayi | reverse complement strand
CTCCTCGGCCCCCTCCCGCCCCCCCCCCCGCCTTCGCCGCCTTCCCCCCCCCCCATTCGTCAATACCCTGCTTCGCTCCTCCCTCCCGCCCGATTGGGCGGTGGTAAGCTCCCTCCCGGCCCAGCCGCCTCGCCGCAGTGCGCATGCGTGCAGCTCCCCTCCCACCCGAGCCGCAAACCAGCGAGCTAATAAAGTTTTTTTTTGGGGGTGGGGCTGAAAGGAAATGGCAGCCCCTCCAGGCCCCGCCCTGGAGCGGCTTCTGCGAGCCCCGCCCCGCCCTAGCGGCGGCGGCGAAAGGGAGGGGGTGGGGGGGAGGAGGAGAGAGGAGTGGTTGTTGAGGTGCGCGCGCGCTCGCGCCAGGCTCGAGCCGGCGGCAGCAGCTTCCCCTCCCCTCAGTCCCGCTCGGCAGCCGCGGCGGTAGCAGCAGTAGCAGCCTGGCTAGCGGTGCTGCTGTCTTCTCCTCTTCTTCGTTCTCTCCCCCCCGGGGCACGGTGAGCACAGCCGCGTGGAGATGGTCTCGCCTCCCTTACCGCGCCGGGATGCGGAGCCTGCTGTGGGACGCGACGGTACTCGGAGAGGTGTTCTCCCTGCCCCGAATTGCGGGACTTCTCTTCTTCGGCTCGCCCCGGCGGCGGCCGTTAGCGGCCGAGGGAGGGGGCGGCCGGCCCGCCGCTCTTTTTCTTGCCAACCCCCCCCCCCCATAACATACAGACACTCTGTGGGGAGCTGGGCGCAGCCCCGGCGGCAGCGCTCCGCACCCCGCGCTGGGACAGGCGGCGGCTGCCCCTCGTCTGGTGGAGGGGCGCGGGCGCCGCTCTCCTCACGGGTCGGGGCGGGCCCACACCTCTGCGGCCGCCCCTTGTCCGCGCGGCCGACGGCGCAGCTTGCCTCGGGTCGCCCGCCCGCTCCCGCGTGGGGAAGAGCCGCGGCCGGTGCTCGGGGACAGCGCGGGTTCGGGAGGAGGTGCGGTGGCGGCGGCGCCTACCGGACGGTAGGGCGGCGGCGGGCTCGGAGGGCTGTCCCCACGGAGGGAGCGCAGCGGCACCGCGGGGCTTTGGAACCGCTGCTGCTGCCGCCGCCTCTTGTCTGTACTGGCGCTGGTCGGACTTGTCACCCGGGACTAGGCTGGGCTTTCTCATCGCGTTTCACGTCTATCATACTGCCTGGAAAACTTCCTCAGCCCAATACAACTTTGAGCAAAAAAAGAAAAAAAATAATGGAAAAAAGAAAAGCCATTTCCTTTAATGTTACAACTGCTAGAAAAGACAACCGACAAGTTCCTCTTAAAAAATAATTGCAACATCACTCCTTTAGAGGAAGCGAGACCTGGAACGTAGGACCGCAGGGAAAGCGGTTAATCTCTACTCCTTTTGTGTAATGTGAGAAAAGACTAGGCTTCTCTCTGCCGTACGACTCTCCGCTGGGAGATTTAATGCCTTTTAAAGTATTCTGACGCTTTTCAGAAAGATCTTAAGTGCAAATTGCTCCTGCTGGAAGGCTGTAATCCGGTGAATCGAAAATCATTTTGGGCATTTGAGGAGGCTGCTGTTCTGTTGGGGGGTTTTTTGTTTATTTGTTTTTTTGGTCATTTTCTGTAGTACAAGCAAATGCAACCATACTAGTGCTGGATGTGGTTTGTCTGAAATTCGGGTATATCCACTCGCTACCTGGTGGTTCTGACATCCCTTTCTGAAAGTTGTGTATGCTTTCTACTGTCTTTGCTTTGACTGTGTTCAGCAAAATCCCTTGTATTATTGGTCCTTTCAAATCTTGTGTAACATTTGCCACCACTATAGAAATAACATCATGTAGTTAGAATTTTGGATGGCTAGCTTGCTTCCTGTTTAGTTTTCCTTACAGATAGCTTTGTAGAACTAAAAAAGCTGAGATTAATTTTCTTTTTTTTTTTTCCTAATTCAACAGATGCAGTTTATGTTGCTTTTTAGTCGCCAGGGGAAACTGAGACTCCAGAAGTGGTATGTCCCATTATCTGACAAAGAAAAGAAGAAAATCACAAGGGAACTTGTTCAAACAGTATTAGCCCGCAAACCGAAAATGTGCAGCTTTCTGGAATGGAGAGACCTGAAGATTGTCTACAAAAGGTCGTTCTGTCTCACTAACCTCATAATTGCCATACATCACAAACAGTGTAATAAGTAGAAAGAAAATAACAAAGGTTGATTTTTTTGTTATTGTTGTTGTTATTGTTGAGTTTTTTCCTTCCCTCTGCTGGTTATGGAGGAAACTGACTTTTCCCTTCAATCTAATTTGATAACCAAGTAGGAATCATTCATGTGTGGAAAATCACTCATGCATTTAGAAATGTGCTGAAGAAAAAAAAAAGAGATTTCCCTCTGCTTTCATAAGGAGTGGTGGTTCTTGGTTCTGTGTTTTGATTCACACAGTATTTAAAGGCGTGCAGATATGAAGCATGTAAGATTTGATAGTTCATAAAGTTTTATAAGCATTTACCTCAGGCAGTGACTTCATAAATCATCTGAAAATGTAGCTTGCATTTAAAGGCTCATAGAAATAAGGAAATAATATTTCAGATAACCTAATTTGCCTTTTTTTCCCTTTTATTTATTTTTTTTTCTGTAAGTACAAAAAGGTGTTCCTCCTAATTGAAGAAATCGTGGATAGCTCTCTTTGAGTGAAAGTACTATATAATTTTCTTGGCAGTAGTTTAATTCTCAGTGTTCCCTAACTTTTTCTAGGAGTATTTGGCAAACATTTTTTAGCTGTGGGTTGACTTTTAGAATGTATTATAATGTAGCAGTGAGAATATAATTTCTCCACAAATAGTAGTAATCCTCATCCTTATTTGATAGGCTGCATCTCTTCCAGCTAAAACTGGTGCTACAAAACTCAAGTTATCTCCCTTCCCTAGTTATTTATAAACTTCAGAAGGCTCGTGTTCTTATTTTCTCATCCAGATGGTAAATAATTTGTACTCTACAATAAATGTGGTTGTATTCACTCTATGGGTAAAACAGAGAGAACTGGAGATGCAATGAAGAGTTTGTAACTCTTTGAGTGTACCAAATGGGTAGGATCAAAAAAGTTTAGATGTTTTCAGTCCTGTTTTCATATATACCTAGGTGCATGTAACATAATGAATGTTACCAGTCTATCTAATGCAGGTAGCTCTTTTAACACGAGGAGGAACAACAATAATGTGTAAGGCTGTGCTTAAAGCATGCACAGTTTGTCCTGCCTTTTGATTTCCTCACCAAACTTCTTGTACTTGTAGACAAGCTTGTTGAATGCTTTAAGTACTCCCTTAAGTGATAATCAGGCATGAGTAGTCCAGTCTGTTGCCTTCCTAGGCCAATCTTGAACAGCAGTAGCTATTCTTGTGGTGAGTTGATTCCATGCAGCTGCTTTCCCTCCCTGTCTATTGCAGTTAAGAACTACTTGTCATGTCCTTTTGTGTCTAGGGAACTGGTGGAAAATAGGGTATAAACTGTTTGAGATGCTGAAAGTGGTGTTCGTGCATCTTGGTAGTGTGCTGTGGGTTCTGTGGTCAAGGAGAAGGATGAAATTTGCTGGAAGGTGTGTCTAGACCATTTTGGGCTGGATGTAGACTGCAGTCCATCTGCTAGACTGCTGGTGTGCATCGCTGACTGCAGTAGCTTATTTCACTGCAAATCAATCTGGCTCAGCCTACAAAAACTTGCATAAGATGCTCAAGCTAATGAACATCTCAAATCTTTATTTTTACTGTTTTGACACATTTCGTTAGGCTAAAACATCACTGAAGGACTGGGTATGAGAGTGGTAGTTTAAATTGCTCTATCTGATAACATGAACATCTGTCTAGCTTTGTGGTACTTTTCCCACTCATCACACTGTAATTAAAGGTGATCAGTACCAACTAGTACGATTTCTTCAAAAAGGGGGATCTGTTCTACCTCAAAAGTAGAAAATCCCAAGAAGATAACTATAATGGCTAAAATAGGATATTTTCCTGAAAGGTGGGTGCCTAAAAGAGAAACACACATGCAGGAACTTTGTGTGATTTGTGAAATTGCAGAAGGTGCTCCCAGTTTGCTCACAGACAAGGCTCTTGAGCAGCTTTACTAAGATATGCTCTAGACTGATCTATTACTGGGAAGGGTCTGAATCTTCTGAAATGTTTTCAATATAAGCTATAAAAGCATGTGCATGCTGCTATTGTACATGTTGCATGTGCATATTGCTATTAAGAGTCTTAAGTTGCTGAAACTGATGCGCTGTTCTTGTTTTTAGAATGTATTTACTGTGAATAGGTAAGAGAGAATTGACCTAGATACTGCAACTCAGAGTGGTTTGCATTATTAGAAGTGCACTCAAGGGTCTCATTGATGTGCCTTTTTGCAGGAACGGAATGAACTCAAATGCAAAACTGGCAATCCAGTAGCTTTGCTGCCTTCTGATATTTATCAAGAAAGCTGGACTATTTTGATTAGCCTCCTTAGCTCTGTAGCATTTCATTCTTCAAATATACTTTCTAAATGAAACTTCAAGAAAATAGAACTGTTTTAAAATCCATCTTAATGTGTGTAACTAACTCTTTATTTTTCTTGTTTTCATGTGTGTACCATTGATAATGGTTGCAAAATAGGGTCAGTTGTTGCTACCTTAGATTGTTTTTTCTTTAGAGCTACAAAACACAGATGGAAAGATGCTCTGCTTTTGATGCAGTTTGTGAATTGGGATGTCTGTATTCTGGAGCTGGTTTGGAAGACTTTTTCTGCCTGGTAGAAACCAGAAGATTGAAAAAGGACGTGACCTTCTAACTTCAAGAGACAAACAGGGATTTGAATTTACTTGCTAAAAAAACCAAACCAGAAAAAACCCAAACAACCAAAACACACACACACACAAAACCCCCAAGGAATTAAATATGAGAAGCTAACAACAATTTCACTTTATGAAAAAAGGAAGTCTTCTGCAGACAGCTGATTAGAAATTTAGCAAACACAATTAATGATTGCTCTTCACTTCTTGTTACTTTAAAAACTAACTGGTGGTATTGGAGTATATAGAGTAGAAGATCCTGTAGTTTTTCCCGTGTGGCAGAGAAACGTGTTAAATGTTAAAATTTCTAATTTTACTAAAAATTCCCGAACTTAAACTAGGATATGGTGGTTTGTTTTTTCTTGAAGATCTCAGCTGCTCACTATTTTAGCTTCTGGCAGTATGAGTTGTTTTCATTGTGCAGTGTATTGCAGTCAAAATCAAATTGCAGATTAACTGATTTTTATGTAAATTTTACTTTGTTAGCACTTGATTAACTGAAAGTATGGGACTTGGTTATTGCTGATTGGTAATTGGATTAAGAATTGTGGCTTTGCTTTTATGTGTCAGTTTGGAACTTTTTTTTTGCAGTATGAAGTTACAAAGCTGTTACGGCTTGTGCTGACCTTAATGTTGTGGCAATCCTCTTTAAAACATAAAAGAACTGTGATCACAGAATACTTTCAAGACTTACAAAAACTTAAGTTTTAAAACTTTTTTTTACTCTCCCCTCACTGAAAGAAACAATGAAAGAGCCCGTTCTGCAAATAGTGTGCCTCTTAGCTCCAAGTATTGTGAACCTAAGGTGCAGTCATGTGGCTAGTGATGTGTGCATAGCAGTTAACACAATCCCTGTCATTCTTTATGTGTATCTCAGCTGCCAGTTATGTAAATGTTACTGTGGTGTTGATTAGGTGGCTCTGCATTCAGTCAGTTTTAGAATGATTATGGTGAATAAGGTACTTGGGTTTGTTTTGACTCGATCAGCTCCTTTTTGTATAGGATTCTACCTCATGTGGCACTAGGAGGACATAAGCATCAAGAAGTAGCAGCTTTTTCTTAGAGGATTGCCACTACTAAGCTTTTGTTCATTTCTAAAACTACTGGGCAGCATAGCCATGTTGAAATGAGAAACTATGAAAGAAATGCTTAACTTTGGTAGTGTATCCTTCACTGATTGGTGTCTGATCTGCTTGTCCTAGAGTGTCAGAACTGTTTCTTTTATTCAAGAAATATATAAGGGTTTTTTTGAGGAGAGAAAAAAATCTTGTGCCAGGCACAACTTTTTAGTAACCCCAGTTATCACCAAACTACAGGTGCTCCCTTAGGCACCTGTATGCCTCTTGAAGGCAGCTTGGTTGTCATTTGCAGTTCAACTCTGTCTGCCAAACTCTGTAAGCTTTAAATTTGTGTTATTGGTATCTATACGCAAACGGATCGAGACGCTGACAGACTTATGCCTTGCTTGCGGCTTTACCTAGTGACAAACTTCCAGGATGACTTAACGCAGGTGTTCTCTCATCTAGTAGGAAAAGGCCACTGATCTGGTAGGATTTGCAAGTTACCCTCTGCCTGCAGTGACCTGATCTCCACCAGAATTACTGAATCTGGGTGCGAGCAGAACAGTAGCAGAGAACTCTGCTGAATTGTGCCTGTCAGTTGTGAGGCTTCCCGTTACTGAACTTTTGCAACTACTGGAGGGCAGATTCATTTGTTTCCTATCACAAAAAAAGAAGCCTCTAAAGTAATCTATATGAAGGCATATTTTTGTTCTTTTATTCCATACTGCATTTTTAGATGATTTTTTTCAAAAGTGTTTTTGTCTCTCTGGATTTGGTCCCTTTTCTGACACATGGAGGATGTTTATCATAAAATATTTCTCGGAATGAGTGTAAACAGCTGAGTTGGATCTGAAGATTTTGCTAATAATAAGTACCTAGTGAGAAACAAAACCAACCCACCCACAAGTGTAATAGGAACAAATAGGGCACTATGTTTCTTATTCCACTATACTTGCTTTTGTGTGATGTGGCATGCTTTACTGTCAGGATTGGCCTTTTCATTGGGTATGTATGAAAGACACACTTCTGTCAGGCTCATTAGGAAGACTTCTGGAAAGCAAAAATACTTTTCAGTCCTAGTACAGTAATCTACTTGTCTTTGTATGGACACTCTCCATATAAGCTTCTACACTTGGCAAAATCTCTAGTTTATCTGCACTATACTATACGTAGTCATTTTTTTTTCTGAAGCCCTAGCCTACAGAGGAAAAAACCCACAACCATAAACTCTTGCCTTTGAGGGCTTTGAGGGTCTGAAGTATGCTCATGCCCTTTGCAATGATGCAGACTTGATTGTACTCTTGTGCTATTTACCACGTAGGCTTGTTGAATCTGCATTCTTTTGTTGAGTAGTGAACCATTACTCACAGTTACTACTTAAAAAAGACTTTGAAAAATATTCTCTGCATGTAATGATAGATACCCAGGCCTCCATTTTGTGTTTAGATGGCCACAGACTAGTTTTTGTTTCTGGGTATTGTTTCCCCAAAACTGTGATTGGCAGAGCTTGAATGTGTAGTCTACTCATTAGCTGCCAAATAAAGTCTGTCCAAAGTATGTTACATTTTCTTTTAAATGAGGACACTGACAGCAGACCACTTTCTGGGAAAGTATTTTTTGTGAGATAGTCTTCCTCTCCCTTCCCCTCTCCCCCCCCCTCCCCCCATTTGTGTTTTTTTTTCAGCTATAAATAAACTAGTTCTGTGCATCAAAAGACTCTTGAGTAATAGGGAAGCATGAAAGCACTGTCCCATGTGGATAAATTTCAAATATTTGAGTCAAATTTGATTTGATAAGGTCTGCTGGTGTGTAATTCAACTTTCGTTTAACCACTGTAAGGGTTTAAGTACACTTCATCATAATCAGTACTCTCCTCTGAATACGAAGAAAGCTTTGTTTAGATGGGTTTGGCCTGAGTGCTGATAATTAATGTAAATGTCAGCTGATGTTCCAAAGCTAGCTTTTTTTTGTGTAGTGAAATACAGTAACGTGGAGCTGGACTTAATGTTTTCAAACCTACTGAGAAATTTTTTTCTTTATAGTATCACTTTCCCATATTTTTTAAAACGATTTTGGCTAAAAATTTCCTTCTACAGATTGAATCTTGCAAGCTACTACAGTGGCTATATTTAAAAATCATTGAGGCACAAACACAACAGTGTAAAATCAAAAGAACTGTGCTCAGGTACAACTTCTGATGAGCTGACGAGTCACCATGGTGAATAGATGAAAGAGCAAGGGAATTAGTGTTCAATGTTTCAATGAAGGAGTCTTCTTTCACCCCATCATATTTTATGGTAGGATGGAAGGAAGTTGTAGGCAGTATTTTTTTATAATAGTTGAAAAATTTAGAAAACTTTTAAATAAAAGCTGTTCTAATTAGTCGTTCATGATGAAACCATACCAAAGTCACTCAGCTAGAGCAAAGTGGGGAGACTTTCAGGTCTTAAATGGTGCTAGATGTGTGACTGTGAGACAAATTTGAACGTACTACAAAACACAACATATTTTTTTTTTGCAGGACTTCTAGCTAAAACATGTGAGTGTTTCTTTGGGGGCTTACAAAGTCTTGACTGAAAGTAAGCATAATATTTGAAAGTGGTTTCGTGTGTGGAAAACAAATACGCATCTTAAACTTTTCATTCACATCTGAATGACTTCTTTTTCAACAGGGTTGGCTACTCAGAAGGCTTAATGTGACCAGTTGTCCCCTCTAAACAGGCAAATAAAAGCTGTTTCTGGTTCCTGTAAATTAACAGTTACAACAGGTGTTCCTTGAAATCTCATTTGTGCCTTGTGTGTCTGCACACCATATGGTTTTGGCACTTTAGAAAAAACTAAATGGTTTTTCAGCTTTCATTCCTGTTTTGGTTTTTCATCAGCTTTTGTAAACATGACTTGAACAAGTGTATGGTAGAGCTCAGTAGAACTTGCATGATTCTTAAAGTGGATCTCAAGATCATATCTGAAGAATTCCCTGTCTTGAGAGGTGGAAGCGGGTTGCTAGAAACCAGCAGATAGCCTCTTACTGGTCTGATACCAGGACAGTTGGTAGTGATTGAGTTGTTAATGTAATAGCTCTTGGGACATAGGACATTAATGTTAGTTTTGGAGTTTGGGGGATATTTGTTAAATTATCTATAAAGACCAAATCCGGATTTCTATTTCAATGTAACTCTTCCAAGGCATTTTCTATAGCTTTTAATGTCTCTGTATGTAGTTGGTGTGATAAAAATTTAAGATTTAATCTGTTGATTAGTGTACCAGTGTTAGGGTGTTACAGATAGTAGAGAAAGTATCTTGCCTCAGAACTCTTCTAGCAGGCAAAAAAATCAAATGTGTTTCCTTTTCCAGCGACACCTTAGGCTAATTTAATTCTGTCAGCTAAAGGGTGGTAAAGACTAAGTCTTGCTTGACTCAGGGACAGAGATCCCTTTTGTATATGCCTATGTCTGCTGGTCTTTCAGCCATTATTTGGTAGAACTTGCCTGGCTGTTGCTTTAGGGTAATAGTATGCTAAACTTGAGTGTGAAGGACTGCTGAGAATATAATACATCTCAAGTGCATTCATTTTGCTCATGTTCTTATGCTAACATCAGGATTATTTTGTTATAGATACGCAAGCCTCTATTTCTGCTGTGCTATTGAAGATCAGGACAATGAACTAATAACTCTGGAAATAATTCATCGCTATGTAGAACTTCTTGACAAGTATTTTGGCAGTGTGAGTTAGTAATATCTTTTTATTTTTTATAGATTCAAGTTTTTATATTGTGTCATTTTGGTTTATGGCCACAGCACTTAAAAAAATCAGCTAGCTGTTGAAAAGGTGCATCTAATACATTTTACATGCTTGGTCAAACTAAATCAAGGGTTATGTATATAACTGTAAAAATAAAAAAATAAATTATTAATTTGGAAGAATTATTATTATGGTGTTAATTGCCTGTATTTAATTAGTAGTCTCACTTGAGGTCAGATAAAATCATATCCTTGGATTTCTGTCCAGGTGACCAGCTTTTTTTCTCCCTGGCACTGCTCTAGTGTGTGAACACTTCCTACATCTGCCTCTGAAGGAGGCAGTTGGTTGTGAACTAAGCAGGTGGGTTGAGGAAAGAAAAGACAGAGACATCTGCTTACCCAGACAGCAAACATAAGCAACTGTAGTAATGTACGTTAGTAGTCTTAGAAAAACTGCTGCTCATCCTTCTGACTAGGAAATGCACAGGATGAAAGAAATTTGAGATTGTGTTTTCAAATTTATCTGTAAAACTGTGTAATCTGTCTTTGGGTGGATACTACAGGCAAGAAGAGAACTTTTATAGGGGTATTCTCTTCCCTTGTAGGAGCTGTGTCACAGTGACAGTTGTGAATTGAACAGTTTTTAATAATGAAAATGTTTTTCAAAGAGGTTGCTGTAACTGCTAAGGAAAAAAGATGATTTTTTATCCATTTTTTTCTCTGACATTTTTTTTGTTACATTTCTTGAAAGGTTATGGCCTGAGGCTAGTATCTTGATTTGGTGAAGTTTGGTAAAGCAATGAGCAAGTTAAGTTTTGTTAAGGATTTACCTCAATAGTATCCTTCACCTTTGCAGTAATGCTTGATGTTCTTTTTAGGTATGTGAACTTGATATCATCTTCAATTTTGAAAAAGCCTATTTCATTCTGGATGAGTTCCTTTTAGGAGGAGAAGTTCAGGAGACTTCAAAGAAAAATGTCCTCAAAGCCATTGAACAGGCAGATCTTCTACAGGAGGTAAGCAAATTCAGATTCTCTGGCCGAAGTATCAGCATGGTAGGCTGTGACTCAGAAAAGCTCCTCTTTCTCTAAGCTTGTAGAAGGTGCATTTTAGCATGCTTAGCCTGTAGTATCTACTTAGTTGTCCGACTTGTGCAATGTGATGTTACCTGCTCCTTTCGTTTTGTTTGTTGTGTGTATATTGTAACCTACTGTGATTTTGTGTTTTGCTAGAAATGCAAGCGGCTGTGTTATGTCAATACCTAGATAATCATAGTTTATGCTGCTTTAACTTAGTTTTCTTTGTGTGTCTTTCATTTCTTTTTATTAATTAACCATTAGTTTTTTTGTCATACCTGATGCATGTTCACTTCTTTACTGTTTCATTGCTGAAATCCAGAAGCTAGACTCTCTTCTTTGAGACTCATTCAGGTATAGTTCCTATTCTACAGACCTGCCTTTCTGCTATAGGTTACTTCGAAAAATTTCTGTTTTTAAAGTTCACAGACTAGTAGTAATGCCATAGAAATGTACAGAATTAAGTACAAGAACATCTGTGTTTTCACTTTGAATGCTTTTGTTGTTCATTACTAACTTTAAAGAAAGACAGCTAGATTGCATCTCTACCATTTTTCTTTGGAAAACATTTGATGGGAAGGGGTTAAATGGTATAGAAAACCTAATATAATTTCTCCATGTTTCTCCATACTATGATGGTTGTTTTTGTTGTTGTGGGGTTTTGTTTGTTTTATTTGTTTTTACTGAATTTATGTAGTCTTGGGGTCAGTGTTAAGGTCCTTGAACGTCTAAGTGGAAGTCAAAAATACTGCTGTACTGGGGGAATTATCAGTCTTGTGTGCAATTTGGTGGAATATATGGTGTAACAGGAATGATACAACTTAACTTTTTTAATATACTGACGTTCACTGGTAAGATTCTATGTAAATGTAAGCTCCTCTATTTTTTCACCTCATGTGAACTTTCAATTTACTTCATCCTGTGAGTTAATTGCTTAATTCTGATATAAGCATTCTGTGTTCCACTTTGTACTCTCTTTTTTGTTGAACATGTTTTTAATAGGATGGGGAAACACATAATGTTCTTTACCCTTGTAGTTGTTTGCAATCTTTTTGGGCACGTTAAAGTTCTTGTCTGTCAACAGCTTGTTAGTGTCATGAACAAGGTTCCCATTACACGCAGATTTGCCACCCTATTTTTCCTAGGAAGGAAATACATGCACTTACTGCTAGTGTTCTGATGCTGTTTTTGTTGATCACTTTACTCTTAGGAGGAAGTAGTCAGAAGACTTGTTGTAGTGTATAAAGAGGGAGGGAAAATAATCAGTTTAGCCTCTTAAAATATTTTGCTTTTCTTCATATGAAAACTGATATAACAGAGCAGCTACCTATTCCAGTTTGTCTCCTGCAAATGCACAGTTAATTATATATAAACTAGAATTACTGCATTTTTTTGTCACTGGTTTTGAATTTTATTTTCACCATTTGTTTAGGACTATTCTAAAGCAAAAATGCATTCTGTCTCTTGGAATTACTGACTTTTTCTATTAAAAAAAATCATTCATATTTTTTTTTTACTTGGAATTGTATTAAGGGTAACAGTTTTATGCAAAGGGAAACATCACTTTTTTCAATGGGAGACTTTTCCCTTGCCATGATAGCTTTACTGTGATTACCCTTCCTTTCCCCATCTCTGAAATCTTCTGTTCTGTTAAGGTTTATTATTTTTGTTCTGATTAAATTGGCATGTAACAGTTTATCACAGCACCACTGTAGTCTTATGTTTGATTTTTGTTTTTCATTCTCAGTTATATTGACTGTTGATCAAATATAAAACTACTCCATATATCTGATTTTTAGTTTTCAAAACCTGTATAAAGGCTGAGCGTATATTGAAATTGAGCTTCCAATAAAGTTGGACTCTTACTACAGAGGCTTGTTTTTGTATCAACTGCTGCTATGTGCATGCTGTGTTTAATGAAGAGGGTTGTTAAAATAATAGTTTGTCACAACTGGAGACTTTTTGGTACTTTCAGTTAATTTCTGCTTCCCAGAATGCTTTGAACCTACCAGAATGAAATGTGCTTTGATTCCAAATACGAGCTGTTTCTAGCAGGGTAGTTGTGTGTTTGGTTTTGACCATGTCAGATTCGAATTATGTGCAACAAAAGGACTTTTATTTGGCCCTGAATACTCATACTGCCTAATTTAAAAAATATTAATCAGTGTTTAATACACTTGATTAATTAGTAACACTACATTCATTAATGTATGAAGCACCTTAAACCTTAAAAACTGTACAGAATATTTACATAAAGGAAAATCATTACAAGTACATTAAGTGGCTATTTGTGTGTTTAAAAAAAAAATATGCAGAGGCATAAATAGCTGAATAGTGAATTTGTTCTTAATAGCCTTGCCTGCTTGTATTTTCTGTGGCAGTTTTCCAGGATGTACATCTGTTTGAGCACCTACTTTGGTTTGTCATTAAAGTTCTTGGTGCTGTGCAGTCCACTTACTAACAGCTAGAGTTTGTGTAACTGACCCATACTAACCTTCTAGGCCTTGTTCACCTTCACTTTTGTGTTAGTTCCTCAACAACGTCCTCAGTTCAAATGTCATTCTCTGCCCACTCCCATCCTGATTTATTGCCACCTGATAACTTGCCAATAGTCAACCGTCAATACTGGCTATTATCCATGTGAATGGTAGTAAAAACTAATTACTCCTGTGTGTTCGTGCTTCCTTGTAAATCTATTGCCAGAAATACTTCTGTTCAAAGGAGTGCTGTCACATGTCTTATTTAATAACTTTATATCTTGTTTGCTATAGAAATTTTAAATACTTAACTAGTGGTTACAAAGGCATGCATTTCTGAAACGGTGGTTTTTTTGCTTGTTTGAACAATTCAATTATACTGAGAGAAGAAAACTGACAGATGCAGTATGTTGTTGCATGAGTTATATTCATGTAGTGTGTAGAACAGCTAAAAGATAATCCTGTGCATGATTCTATGGTATTTTTTTCATGCATGAAACTATCAAAGTGTTCTATGCAAAAGAGAGAATCTGATTTTTTTTCCACTTAAAACATCTAACTGCTGTGTTATTTGATGGTCCAAGTAAATCAGTATGGTGCTTGGAAGTTCAGTCATTTACTGTGCTAAAACATTAAAATCAAGGAGTTAATAACTCTAACCAGGCAGTTATGTATATATTTAAAAGCAAATCTATACAGGTTCACTCATCTTCACTTGAAGCGGAAGAAAGTTCCTAAACATTGGCTTTGAGTGAAAATTGTTATTCATCCTAAGTAACTTTTATAAAAGTATATTGGAAATTATCCTGATTTTTATCCACTGCTATTTAGTAGGGTGTGTATGTATTCTTTTCAGTAGTTGATTACGGAGCATCTGAAATACTTAAATATATATATTGTAAAAGAGAGGTATCTTAATAAAAAGGCTGGTAGATCTAGTGACAAATCACACTCGCTTATTTCCATCACTGTTTTTAGTAATCCTCAAAAATCTGAAAGCTATGTGAATGTTTTTCTTTAGGCTCTTGCAGTTTGGCCTCTGGGTAGTATTCACTGGTCCTTCCACGTGAAGAATAATAGATATGCTATCAGTTAACCTTATTTCCTTTGCTATTTAAAGCCCTTACCTCATCCTATATCCAGAAGTCTCCTTGAATTGTTATTGTCAGCTGACTTGCACTAGCTGCTTAGGGTTACTATGTAGATTTAAGCTTTTAGTTTTAGAATAAGTAGCTTTTACTGGAAATGCATATTTGGTGAATTTGCTGCATATGCCATGAAAACTTTCTTCCTGGAGATTAAATGTGCCAATTGGAAACTGCAGGTTTGAAGGTATGCCATAGTAGTGGAGAGAAGGTATTCAGTTGTCCTTCAGATGTGACAAAATAAAGGAAATCTAGGACTAGTACTGACAAAAGAAAATCCCTGATAGTTAAGCCTGGAGGGAGTGGGAGTATAAGGGGTTTTGTCTAGTTTAGGAAACAGTCTTTGTAAGCACCTGCTTCCTACTAGTCTCCTGAGAAACTTAACATAATTAACACAGTTAATTCAGTCTCCATTTAATGTTAGCTCTTAAATATAGAATACCGAAGTAGACTGCCTTCGTAAGTTGTGACATTATTTGCCTTGGCTGTACCTGTATTCCTCTCCATGTGAAACAAGAATGAATAATGAAGTCTTCATTATAGTGGAGATCTGATTGCCTTACTTGCCGTCTGTTCTTCATGTGTAACTTCTGGCTCGGTTTCAGCTAGTCAGCTTAGTTGGTCAGTTTAAGACTGCAGTTCTTGAGACCTGTGTGTGCTTGAATTTTAGGTGCAGATAATGATCTGCAATTATAATTTAGATATGTATGGGCAGCTATGAGAGTTACCACAAATGAGGAAAGGTTATGTTAGTTAATTGTTTAAGGATTACGAAATAGCGATAGTCTTTGCGGATTTGAAATCCTTCCCAACTTGTAGAAGATACGAGTTGCCACAGTAAGTTGTGGTAGTGTTTTGGTCGGTGAGCTTTTGTAAATGTGTTTCAAACTTCAGTGCCTGAAGGATGTCGGGTATGTAGCAGGGAAGAGGTCATAATGCAGTTTGATCTTTTGGCTTAAGTATAAGGTGTATGCCTTGTCAATTCATGTGAAAGGTATTGACTCTCATAGATTGATAATGAAGTGAGCATGTTGATGGTATTGGTTCTAGACATTATTTAAGATCCTGGAATTAAGCTGTTTCTGGTTTTAGGTGATAAGTAAAGTCTATACGTAAGCAGAATGAGTCCAATTTGGGAATGTGCATTCAACTTAATTTCTTTGAGGTATTACATATTTTCTTAATTGTGCTATTCAAAATGTAGGTGCTTTTAAAGTAGTAGGTGAGGAAATGCATGTGTGTGGAAATAGCTTTTTTTGTAGAATACCTTGAGAGAGTGGTAGGGCTTCCCCTCCCCCACCTGCCATGGGAATAGTGAGTTGAATTGCTTGTTCTTACAAACTGGCATAGTTTGTCACAAAACATTACTCAGAAACAAGGTAAAGCATATTGGGCCTAGGTGAAGAGGTCAGTTGGTTTTTCTGTTTTCCCACATCAATTGAATAGGTGGTTATTTTTTTTATGAAGTAGACCTTGTATACATGCTTTGACTACAGTAGTACTCTGTAATGTTATGTATATAATAAGCTCCACTTCATAAGAATTTTCTTGCACCTTGTCTTAGGAGAATTTGTTCAGTTATGATGTGCGTTATTCTTAGGGTCATAAAAACTACATTACTTAAATTCAGTATTTGCAGGATGGAGAGCGAGGAGGTAGTAAAGTTACAAAGTGTTTGTTTGGAACTGTGCAAGTGTTGTGTTTCTGAATGTCTCAGTTAAAGTTCTGAGTCTTGTCCTGCTATCATCTATTCTTTGAGTATGTTTTGTGTTAATTACTTTGCTCTTTGTAACATCCTGTTGAAGTAAAAAGGGACTTAAAAACTTTATAGAATAGTATTTCTAACTTCATATGCATATAGATATGTTTATGGCTGTCTTGCTTTCTATTGGCTGTACTGTAGACTATTAAGTTTATAAAATCACTGATAAAACATGCTAGCAGTTTGTTGAAGTCGTCATAGCTTCATAAATACCTAATACAAATTCAGTTGGACTTTAGAGTGAACTGTAGAGGTACACACAATCAGGAATCATAGGAACATTGCTTCTCTTTGGAAGAAACCTCTAAAGACAACTAGTTGTAAATTTAACGGCAGCAATATAAACCTTGCTATCAAAGATGTTTTTATATTTTTAATAGATACTTGTGAACTGACCTGCTTGTATTGTGGAGTAGGCTTTCCTAATTTTGCTCTTTGTTTAAAGCTACAGGAATTGGTTCAGAAAATTAATAGTAGAACCTGCATCTCTGTTTTTTCTCTCAAGTAGAAATGGGGGGGGAGGGCAAGTTAACCTCAGATTTAAATGGCTTCTTGAGAAAGTGGCATTGAGTATCCAGGAGGTTGTTACAGTGCTTCACCCCCTTCCCATTCTCAGACTGCTTTTTTTTCTGGTAACAAATACTTTACTGATGTTTATGTGAGTCTCTTGATTCTTCAGTATCTTAATGTTTTTTGTGAAGTTTCTTGCTTTTCTGGATGTGTTGTGGTGCTTCGGGCTTGTCATAGATTTGTAGGCTGTGATTTCTAAACGCTTTAGAAATCCAGTTGTCTTTCCAGAAACATGTTGTCAAATTATAATCTATCCTTGGTTTTATGAATTGAAAATGATAGAAAGCAGTCTGCTTTTCACCTGAGCAGTGTTTGTTCAGACTTCTAAAATATTTTAGTAAATCTGGCTCCATAATATTATTCTTTCCCCCCCGACTGTTTTGTTCAGTGTGCATGCATACATAATGCGAGTAATCTTATTCTATTAAAGAAATCAAAATGCTACTTAGAAGTTCTTAAGACTCAAGTTGTGAGGAAGGAGTCTTCCATATAAGTTTTAAGTATGCATCAGTCAGCTTTGCAAATTGGAACACTAGGAAGTTTCAATTATACGTAAGACAAATTAGTAAGCCCTTTCTGTCTGGTAACTATTCAGTACCCTTTCTGATGTGAATTCCAATACTGATCAACAATGTTGACATTGCAAAACTACCCAGGAAGTGGACCATTCATTGATATAAGCAATTCTTGTAGACCTGTTGAAGATACATTAACACTACACTGAACTCCTCATAGATAAAAATTCTATTAAGGGTATATTTATTATCTGTACACAGAAATGATAGATTTTTCTCCAGAGATACTTTTCTGTTGCTGTCTGTGAAAGTACTGTGTCAGGATGATACAATAAAAATTTTAGCACTGCTGCATATGCCATAGCTGTTTTCAGGAGCTCAGTAGTGTGCTTTTGGTCAATAAACATAGCGAATTCGATGAACAATTGCGGAAGACTGCTTGACAGAAAGGAGTATCTTATCTTCAAATTAAATGCTCTTTCTGAATGAGCACATTTATCTGCATTTTAATAGAACATGTTCCCTGAATTGGGCAGAACACTGAAAAGAGCAGAGTTAATGCTTGGCCCTTGAGATAGTGAGGAGAAAATTCCATTTTCACTCTGGTGTCTAAGATGATGTGTCATGTACAGTGCTACTACCCTTTCCTAAAATTTTCACTACCTGTGAAGATGGTTTTAGAGCACCACAGAATAGCAGGTGAAAAGAATACGTATGCCCCCAGGAGGCATCCCATTGTGTTTGGTTTTTAGATTCTCATTTCTCTGTGGTCTTATCTGTGTGTTGTACAGATGTCAGGCACGTTGCTGGTACATGTTTTGGGGGTTTTACTTATTATTTTTAAGGGAGAAGCTATGTTTTTTGTTGCCAAGCTGTCTAACAGCAGTAGTAGTTCCTATCAAGATGCATTAAAAGCACATATATTTTTAAATCTTAAGCTGAAATTTCAAGTTTAAAAAAGATAAAGAAAAAAGTCTGAAGAGACCATTTGTTCACAGTTCTTTGAGAAATCCAAGTATGTTTGATTAACGGACTAAAGTGAAAATGCTCAACTTTCTGCACCAAGCATATATGAAAATGACTGGCTTATCACATACAGCTCAGCAAGTAACAATGATGACTTAAGACTAAATAGGATTATATAGCTTTTGAATTAAATTGTTTAAATTATTTCAGGGATGATAGGTAGGTAAGTTGAATGAAACTATTTCCCTTCATGGAACAAATCTTACTTTGATATCAATGTTAGTAATAAACCTGAAACTTAGTCACTGGATTAAATGTATGTAAATTTGGTAACATCTGATTCTGTTATGCTCTCAATCTGTTATAATAAGCAGTTGATCTTAAGTTCTCTTAAAAAAATATTCCTTCAAACATAAGTGAAGCTTTCTAAAGAACTCTCTAGAACTTACTCTTTTAAGGTACTAATATCCTTTATCTTGTTAAGAAATGAAAAATAAACTAAGAGGTTTTTAATGCATCTACTTGGTGTGTTTTGAACAGATTTTTTTTTTTCTCGTGCATTTCTGATTTTCTTAACAGTGGACTTCTAGTAGAACCTAATAAATTTGTATTAAGGTAAAGAATAACAATAGCGTAAACTCATTTGAGTGAAATAACTGAATTTACCTTTATGTAGTTTAGAATGTTTTGTAACTTTTGTTTTAAATGGAAATAAGCTGTAAATAATTGGATGGGTGTTGGTTTTTTTTTGTTTTTATTTTGTTTTTATTTAAGTAGTTTGTATTATATTTTCACTACTGCTTGATTTTGTGTTTGTAGAGCCAGAACGAAGACTGGGGAGGTTTGTCTGAGGATATCTTATGATTAAGAGCAATCTAAGGCATAAGCCTTTTGACCCCCATCTAAATGATTGGTAACTACCAAGTTTACCATTTTGGTGGCATGGATTAAATAGGTGCTATGCAAAGACTGCTGCACGTGTAATTAAGTCCTTGCAAGGGTAAACAGAAAATGGGTGATGGGCTTAACTTTCTGCAACACTTGCATGATGATCTTTGAAGAGTGCTTTGAGTGTTCCCTTTTATTTTCCTTTTTTGTACTAACCGCATCACCTTGAAGTGTCTGACTTCTACTGGCTTTCTTTGGTGTTGATAATTAAGTGGGATAATGCAAGTTAGAGAAATGGATACCAAAACTAATAACTAAACAGATGTTTGGCTTTGTTTACTTACAATCAACCTATGTAAATGTGTATTTACTGAAAAATGAGCTGTTTACATCTGCTGTGCAAAGCAAAAGGGCCCTAAAAACACTGGGTGCTGCTGCAATTGACTGTATATCAAGTGCCGGATGCTGCATGACAGAACAAAGCTTATTTGCATATATAGTGCATTGCAACATATTTTTGTCCAAAGCATAAGTGGAATACGTGGTGGCAGTCCTACCATTAAAGGTAAGATTTTATTTTACATAAGGCGAGTTTAAAACATCCATGAAAATTGTTTGCTGGAGAAAACTTAATTAGTCTGCTGCTTATTTGATATGATGATAGACAAGTAGTTCAGCAAACAAATTGGCTTTTGTAATGTGCAACTGCAGTAGTAGATCTAATTTCATATGCAGCTTTATAAATACCAGGATTTAGTTTCCAGACAAAATAAAATTATTATAGTAGAAAAAATATTTTGTCATTCTGTAATGTGTTCAAAATCAAATTCACTATTGGTATATGGGTGCTCTTACACTTTAAGTTACCTAGTATATATAATACAGCTGTTGATCTGTGCTGGGGAGTAGCTAATAACCTGCTTGTATATTAGAGCTGTAGAATTACAGCAGCCAACAAGTCTTTTGTTAAAATAGAATTTCTTACCTGAGTTTGGACATACTTTAAAACACTGATAAGAAAACCAAAATGCTCAAGCTCAATTTTTTCCACAGTTGTTTTCCCATGTTTTTTGCTTTTTCTCTCCTCTTCATGATAAATTCATGTACGAAGAGTATGATTCTCGTGGTAAGGTTACTATTAATACTGCAACTGTAGAAGTGTCATTGTGATTAAAACTTTAAAAAGCACTTACTGTTTAGTACCTTTGCTAAGCATAGAGCTTTTATGTAGGAGTCGTAATCTTTTTTTTGTTGTCTGAGATGTCTACAAAGACCTGTTTTGGAAAATGCAAGCTCAGGCTTAGAGAGCTCTGTGTGACTCCAGTTTACTTGTCGACAAGATGTCCCTGATGAATTCTATGTATGAGCAGAGTTTTAGCTCAAGGAATGTGCTTTGTCCCTATTAATTTAAACACAGTGGCATTATTGTATGTCCATGGGATTTTTTTCCTGGCCTCTACTGTTCCCTGAAGGAATAGTCAGTGTGTACAGAACTTAATTTACACGTTTGTCATGACTCCACAGAATATGGAGAAACAGAGGTGGCATCTGCTGGGGTGAGTGGAGAGGGACAGATGGATGGTTGCACATAATAAGAGATGGGGATAGTTTGCCTGTGGGAAGGAACTGCAGCTTTTATATAGGAATGAAGGTGATCTGTGGTAAAGAAAGATCACCTGAGGTGAAGAAGGTTGTCTTTGGGCAAGGGGAGGAGTTTTACTCATAGCTTCTGTGCTTGGATTAACCTGATAGTTAACTAACAGGTTATATACAGCTTTAAATTACTTAATCTGTGGTACTCTATCAAGCGTAAACAAGCGCTAAATGAGTAGAAGTTGTGGGGCTTTTTTGAGGGCTGTTTCGGACAGATTTGCTTGTACACGAGGCTGTTGAGTTCTACATGTTCTGTATGGCACGTGTGGTAAGTCATGTATTCACAAGTAGTCCATTCCTTACAGAAATTGGTTAAATTTAATGTAAACCTTGTATAATGTTGAAAAACTTAAGTGGTATACAACTAGACAAGGTGAAATCTTTGTTGTACGCTCAAGTTCCATGGGATAGAATTTATGCTTTCTATCAAGAGCAGTTTAGAGGTGGCAAAGTCACAGTCTTGAGTCAGGGTGCAGTTTCCTTATCACCTAAAACCATAGCGACAGTGACTCTTTTTAAGAAGTCCATCCATTCCTGCTGCCACCTTCATGGTGGTACTTGTGTTGATCTACTTGTCCTGTGATTGTGACTCCTAGCTTGTTAGCTAAAATCTGAGAATATGCAGGGGAGTATGAGGGCAGTGCCAGGAGGAGGAAAGCAGCAGCATTGAAAAGGAAGTAAAAGGCAGCTGCTTTTGGTGGCAACAGGACTTCTGCCAAAGCTAACATTGTAACTTAAACTACCAGTTGTTAAAAATAAAATGTATCTGTTTTAAAAAGCCAGTGTTACCCACCTATCTTGTCTTGACTCATGTCTGCTGTCAACCCCCCAAGTCAGCTAGCATAGGCAAATTTTAATTCACCCATCTTACACTGCACCCCTGCTTGTTGGCCTGGGCTGTAGGGTTGTGGCAAGGAGCTTCAGCAACAGTACTGATTTAGGGAGTTTTCAGTTGTCCTTTCCCTCCCTCTTTCCTTTGTGCCAGAAAAACTATTTATATGACC
This sequence comes from Actenoides lindsayi, assembly GCA_025331215.1. NCBI lineage: Eukaryota > Metazoa > Chordata > Aves > Coraciiformes > Alcedinidae > Actenoides > Actenoides lindsayi. The sequence goes on along the minus strand of WTSP01006631.1, from coordinate 29,708 downwards.
ATTCTAGAACTGGATGTCAGATCCATTTAAACTGATCCTATTTAAATTGCTCATTTCTCAAAACATATAGTCAGCAGCTTTTCTTTTCCATTTTTACAACTTGTCCCTGCAAACATTTGTCTAAACAACTATACGGCAGCAAAATGCTACAGGAACAGGGAGGAAAGGGAATGCTTAAATTCCATTGCTGTGGAAGCTGAATGATATTGGACATGACATGGCTTGTTACAGCAGTGTATTTTGGTCATCCATTCAAAGATAGAGGCCTGCAGTTTAAGAAATGGTTCCTTAGGCAAAGGGGAATAAATAATGTAAACCTGTAGCTGTAGTGCTGGAAGAAAATGGAAGAAAACATTAATGAATCCATATGTGTGCAGTTTGGAAAACAGCCAGACCTACACTGTGGGATTATCTGGTAGAGAACTCAGTGATGTGTAGTCATTTTGGCTCTAGCCTCACAATACAAAGAATTTGGTAGTATTTGCTTAAAGCATTTGTGGTTTTGTAGTGGGGAAGTGGAGCCTCCAGTGGATGCTTACAACCATCCTTACCCAGGAAGATTAGACTGTCAGTTCTTCATAGCTCACTGTGTAGCAACTGATTGGCAAGTATAAAGCACCGCCTCCCAGGGTGATTATCACCTCTGATCCAGCAGATCAGAATAGAAACTAAGAAGCAGGAATCTCCTGCTGTTATCCAGTTACAGTACATGAAGTTTCCACTGATATTTTTACTTCTGCTTTTGAGAGGAAGGTGGGCAGGCCACTGCTGGTCTTCTGTTGTATCCTTCTGCTTTGGTCTGTTGAGGTGATATTTTAGAGCTGAAGTGTGTGCATAGGCTAAGATGTTTTGCTGAATAACACTTCCATGCCAACAGCAGTTGCTGTTTCAGACCCTAGTTGAGTATTGTGTTGACTAATTTGCACCAATCTTGAAGGTTTGGGTTTTTTCCTCTTTGTATAGGAAGCTGCAGACAAAATCCTGACTTGGCATTGTTGTAGAATTGTTCTTTGTTTTTGAACAGTATCATAGTATTTGTCTTTGAACATGTTCAAGACCTCATGGATGTTTCTAAGCTCTCTGAGAAAACACTTTGCTCTTTTTTGAAAGTAAATTAGAATTTTCACATTAACCATGTAATTGGAGTTTCTAAATAGTTAGCTAACCAAAGCTTGGGAAACAGAGACTTTACTATTCTGAAATCCCTGAAAAGGCAAGTGAACAGCAGCAGTTTCCTAAAGTAGCCTTTCATTAGAAGTATCTCCTAATGAAGATTCAGATGTAGACTGTAAAAGTAATTGCTTCTGAAGCATTGCTGAAGAAGTACTCGTTAATCTCTTCCTAATGTAAGAACTTAACATTTCTAAACAGAAACCCTCATCCCTACTCTCTTTTTTCCTGTAGCCTGTTTCTGTAGAATTGTTCCCAAACTGCTGTGCACTCCACAGTCCTGCATCTTCTTTGTTGTTCTAGCTTGGGGTTTGTTTAGATGCTGTGGGGGGTGGGGGGGAGGAGAACCTAAGCCTTTATCAAAAGGTAGCAGTTGTAATTTTTGCCTACGCTCCAACACTGCTTTCATTTTTAGGCTTTGTCCTGGTTTTGATGGGAAAGAAATTAGAAGAAAAGCTTAAGCAAACTTTATCTGAAAAGAAGTCATGCCAAATATTCATAAAGTCTGTCACTGCTGCATGATGTCAGTAAAATGGCAGCATTGCAAAACACTGAACTTGAGTCAGTTTGGTGTAGGCATGAATAAATTCTTGTCTCTCTCTTGCCCGAGGAAATAAAGTGTTTTCTTGTCCACTACAGACACAAATAGCTTAAATTACAGCAAGAAAATAATTTAAAAGTAGATGTTAAGCAAATTTTCCAGTGGTGATGATAATGAAGTGTTTAAGTAGATTGCCTGGGGGGCATGAAAAAATTTCCATCACTAGATGCCTTTAACAGATTAAATATCTCTTGGGAATGTTACAGGTATGCTGTTTCAGAGACTGGATTAAATGAAGTCTGTTCTAATTTTAGTTTGATTATGATTTTTAATTAGGTTGGGTCATGACAAAGTTTGCCGAGTAAAATGTCAGTTGGGTTGGGCAAGCTAAATAGTTCTGTTGACTTGAATCAACTCTACCATTTTTCTAATTTAAAAATCTCTAATGACTCAGGCTGACAATTTCAGAGAGTATTATTAGCTTTTTAAAATGAGTTGTAAACACAGATGTCAGCTTGAAAAAGATGGATTCTAGTAACTTTAATACATTGTGGAATTGCAGTGTGCAGCTTGTATTGAAGAGCTATTACTGCTTTGGAAAACTAGGATCTAAGACATATGTGCTAATGTCAGATAAAGAATCTGCATCCAAATTTTTAATTAAGTGGTGATTTTTCAGATCTAGTGTTTCATGCTGGTTTGCCATAGTACTGTTGCCTCTTCCCTAGCAGTTAGATCAACTAAGTTATAAACTCTTTAGATCTAGACAGCTAGCTATCTTCAGGACATGCTTTATAGGCTCAGATACTTTCTATGGTCTGCAGAGTCCCACAGAAGGAAAGCAAGGTAGGTCTGCAATACTGATTGTAGAAGTTGACATTTGTCCTTTCCCCATAATTGTCTTTTCTGGTATTCAAACCAGCAGGCAATCTGCTCTGGAGACAGTGTGTCAGGGAACACAGTAAAAAAAAATTAACAAATCATAGTTGGAGCTTGTGAGATACTGTAGTTCTGTGATGGGAAATAAATTGTCAAAACTTCATTTTCCTTTTTGTGGTTAGTCAGGCTGCCCACAGTGCCAGACCCTCTGTCTGTGCTGGTTTCAGATGTCCTCAGCGTGATACAGAGGTCTCACTGAAACCACAGTGTTTTCCATCACATAGTATTGCTGTGTTATCAAGTCATACCACAGTTACTGGAGTCTTCCATTTAATCTTTTAGATTCACCTCTACAGTCTCAGTTTATTGCTGGTCTGGTTGCAGGGGGTGTTTACATGTTCTGTAAGCTAAAAAGCTTCCAGGAATGAAATAACCACTTTCTTCCTAATGTTATCTCACAATCTATCTTGCTTTATCAGTTTATAATAAGTTTCTGTCAAGATGAGACAGTGATCACATAACAGTAATTTGAGTCAATCATCTAATTTTGTGTACCAGGATTTTCACGTCACAGTTAATTCCTCAAATTATAAACCATTGGAAATATGAAGGGAGTGGGGTGTTTGAGAGAGCAGGTATTTGAGAAGTACTGAAAGGTACTTCCATGTCATTTTTTTGATACCAGTTTTATAAAAAGGCCCAGAAGCACTGACCATATTCCAAGGAGTGTACTAGAGAATGTGTGCAGCCTGGGGCAATCTTTGAACACAACAAAAGTGAATGGTAATCAGCTTCCTAAGAGTTCTAGAAATTGTGCTGCTCTCATTCTTCTTCTCATTCTTCTTTCAGTACAGAGAGCTATTGTAAAATTAAGGAGAACTATGTTATGAGATTTGACAGGCATTTTAGTGAAGACACTAACTTTGAAGGCTCCAGGTTTCCAAGAGCGAAACGCTAGAAGCCAGGAGAGTTTTTCCAAGGTGGAGGAGAATCACAGTCACATGTATGCATATATGTGTTCCAGGTGAAAACAGAAAACATGAAACAGTATAAGCGGGGCATTTGAGATTGTTACAGTAATACCTGGTTTTCAGTTGTCTTCATGAATCTTTATCATGCTACCAGTGTTAAGTAAAGCAGAAGTTTTCCTTAAGTACCTTTCTGGGATTTTTTTTCCTCTGGAGGCTCCAGCACTTCTGGAGTTAATATTTTCTTTTTAGTCAAAGCTGCTACTCCCCGAGGCTAGTATTGTATGCCACATAATGTAATTCCTTTTCCAGTTAAGAATATGCCTCAACATTTTTGTTTTTAATGTAGGTTGATGCTCGACTTTAGTAATAAAATAGGTTTTAAGAGTTAAAATTAATATTTGTAATTCTGTTATATACCACATTCTTTTGAATTCTATCAAAAATCACAGCAGACTTCATAAAACTTGTTTGCAACTGTCACTGAGCTATAGGTGCTATTTTGAGAACTACAGGGTTTGTAGGTGACTTTTTCAGAATAATTTTAACTACTCCGTAATAATGTTCAGATTACTGATACTGAAAAGCAGTATCAATCCCATAAAGTTTATAGGATAATTCTGTTGTGGTTTTTGTAATTGGAAATTAAAATTTAAAAATATGCCAGCTTGAATATGTGAACAAACTGGGATGTCACAGAAGAAATTGTTATTAGGTTTAGAAGTCATGGGAACTTTCTTAGCTCTGTTGTAAGACTTCCATAATTTTTTGGGTTGGGATACCAAAATAGATTGAAGATTTTAATTGGTACATCATGGAGGATGATGCCATGTTCCTGGGACACTGTCTGGGTTCACAGCAAGGTCACTTGGAGGCTCCTCCTTTGCAGATGGGAACTGATGGGCAGAGAGTTGGGTGTTGTGCTATTTTATCTCTCCCAGAAGATGTATAATGGGCATATGTGTAGCTGATACTCCTAGATTGCTATTACTCCATTAAAAATGTACTCATCTGTCTTCAGGGCACTGATTTTACTACCAAAAAAAAGTATTGCTTGCTTTCTAGCTCATCTTTCAACAAATTTTATGCTAACATTCATGTTAATAATATGAGAGAATTAAGTTCAGCTGCATAATTCAAAAGCAAAGAAAATTTTGCCTGCTGTGAGAGTTGTCTCAGATACCTACCATTTTTTTAAACAGGCACTCTTTGATAGACAATTTTTGTCTCATGTAAAGCAGCTGCTATGCTACCCTGGAACAGTGCTGCTCAACTGTGTTCTAGAGGCCCATTAACGATGTGTGTTTATCACAGCAGATGTTGTAGGTGATGTCAGAAGCTCACTTAAACCAGTGCTCAATCTTGGACAGTAGCCGATAGTGGATGGCTACTGAAAAGACTAGAATGGAGCAAATATATAGAGTGATCCATCCCTGGAACAGTATCTGAGCTTCAGACAATTTTTGGCCGAGAAGAACCTCTGAGTTTACATAATGCAGTAATGATGAGGTGAACTTGTCCTGTATGTTGTTGGACCCAGCATGCAGGAATAGGGCTGGTAATACTATGGTTCTGCCTGCCCACCCCACAACCCCCACCCCTCTCCCCAGAGGTCTAGAGTAATCAAACAGATAATATTGTATTTCTGTATCAGATGTCCTTTTCATGTCAGAGATACAATAATGAGATAATATTTTTGTTTTCTTGCACATCTGTCCAGTTTTCTATTATGTATAAGAATATGTACATTTCTTTTGTAGCCACGTCATGAATACTTTAATGTCCCAGTGTACTAAATGGCTTCATTCATCATGCATGCAGAATTTCAGAGGAGATAGACCTGTGACTTACTCATGACAGAACATTATCATCAGCTTGGTGAATCCAGTCATCTTGAATCTGATAGAATACCACAACCATCCTCTGCTGTTGTACTTTCCTCTTCCCCCTCTGTTTTGCAGTGTTGTCTCTTCACATGTCTCATTTCAACAAAAGTTGTGCTTGTTGGCATATGGTTTAACTTTTTTATTGTGTGTAAGCTTGAAGTCTTATGCTTAATGCTTAAAAGTTTTGTAGAATTTTCTGAGCTAAACATCTATATACTGCAACATTACTTGACCTGTGTTTATCTTCGGATTAGTTGTAGTGGTATTTAAATGTACACTTAAGCTGTAGATGAAGTTAATATTTATAGAGAAACTTGTGAAGGAACAGTAATATGTGAAATGTGTATACACCAAGTATTATGTTACACACAATTCAGCACAGACCTTGCACCTTAATTAAGGGTGCAGATACCAGTATCCTTTTCTAAGACTGACACAATAATGAGACTTAATTTATAAAGAGAAGGAAGGCAGAATTGATTCAGGCAAAGAAAAATTTATGTAAATCTGAAGTTACAAAATTTGTATTTAACTGTTCAAAACACTCGTGTGAGTAGTTGAACAATTGCTGCTACTGAAGGAGAGAACAAGTTTTGCAAATGGTTAGGGTTGGAAAGATTTTTTTAAGTCCATTAATAGCATACTTGAAATATGTCTCCTTCAATTGGCATTTCCAGTTTTAAGTGCAGGCTACCTTGTGTATGAGAGAACTGCCATGAGGGTGAATGTAAGTACTTTTCAATTAAAAAGTGTGGGCAAAGTGAGGGTATGTTTTGCATTCTGTTTGCTTAGTTGAAGAAAGTAATTTGTAACCTAAAACTAATGCTGTTTTTTAAACTTGTTTAATATAATAAGCAAGGAGGTGGTTGTTGAGCTTAACCACAACCAGCTAGTTCCACGTGCTTTATGTGGTAATGCACTACCTTTCAAAAGTTAAACTGACACAAAAATGGGACATTTGGGGGATTAGACAAAAGATTTGGATTGGAATTGCAGCATTCTGGAATCTCAGAAAACAAAGACGATAGGAGTGGTTTTCCATTTCCAAGTTTGCCTTTTTTCTGTAAGACATTAACAATGTGTTTGAATGTCTGGTTAATGCTGCTTTAGCCTGCATTATTTCATGCCTGTTGGCTTAAAATGCTGTGCATTGAGCTGTAATGAGATGCTGTTTTTCTTGTTATCTGTATACAGCTGCTTGCTTCTAAATGACTAGGTAATGAATTAGCTTTCCTGGCATGTTTGAAATAAAGTATTGCATGCACTTTTGTCTCATGTGAATTACTTTTTTTTTCCTCATCTGTGTTCTGATATATTTCAAATTTGCATTGTTTGCCTTGGGTGATTCTGAGCTGCAGATAGTATATGATGTTGTAGAATGTTTTCCATAACAATTAGATAAAATGTTTGACACTTTCTAAAACAACCAATGTGAAAAAACATATTCATTCTATTTCTTAAATATTGATTAAATTATTCCTCTAGGAAAATACATTAGCCTTTAGGTGTTCCTTTTGAGTCTATATTGTTGATATGCACATAAGAAGGTATGTCTGCCTGAAGGTTACTGCTCTAGTATTGAAAATTAAAATTTACTGACTCTTACTGGTGAGGTCTCTGTGGACAAGTAGCCACTGTCCTTGAAATATATTGCTTGCAAGTAATTGTTAGCCAATCACCTTGATTTACTTGAAGAAATTTAATCTTTAAGTATATGCCTTTTTGTTGAAAGTTACCTACAACTTTGAGTTGGCAGTGGAGATAATACTTGAACAGCTCTAAAGACAGTAGCAGCAGTGTACTGTATTTTTCAATAGCTATTGAGCAACTCTTTTTTTCAGGTAATTTACTAATTAGCCTGTTTTACCACTAAGTAACTCTAAATATCCACTGCTGTCTAATCAATTTAAAACTGTGAAAAGTTACTTTATTACTAATATTTTCAAGATCTTGAAATGATTGAGAAGTTATATTCTGTTAGAATACTCGAGTTCTGTACTACAGTTAAGAATGTAAGATTTTTTAAATAAAATGCTTATAAGTTGTTGGATAGGAGAAGATGCATATACTCTAAAATGAAAGCAACAAAGTAAGCTGGGAATACAGTATCACAGGTCATATTAAAAATGCTACATAGCCTTTTCTTCAATCAGTGTCTCCTTTTGGGGCATTTGTGTTAAAATACGTAAATCTTTAATCTTGCCATCCTGTCTGGCCTCATCAAGGTCACTGCAGTTCTAAGAATATTTAAATATTGCATTAGTGAGAAAAAAACACTATCTTTAATATGCTAAGTATGTTGTTTCCAGGTTTATCTTGCCTTTCTCTTGCAATTTCTTATTTGCTGCTGAATTTTGGAAGCCATCTCAGTGCTCTGAGGTGTGTTGTTCCAAGCACTGACTCACTTTCAAATGAAGTTGCCTTTAAAATACCGTAGCTTGTTCCTTCAATACCAAATCACTTTAAAAATTAACTGAATGAGGATTGTAAACTCTGTATCATTTTGTGAACCATAGTCAAGATTGAGAGAGAGAGGATGTTCTGGTGTTAATTTGCAGGATTTAAGGTGCTTAATTATATATTCTATTGACAATTAAAAAAAACCTAAATATTGAGAAAGCAGTGGAAAAAAAAAATAAATGTTTGCTGCCTTAACTATTATTTGCCTTTTTTTCTGCTTCATGACATGTCTTGTTTTAGGATGCTAAAGTAAGTTTATTCATACTCTGGATACTAAAACTGTTTGTTTCCATGAGGACACAGTATCCCTTCTTATTTACTATAATATTGCTAATAATTATGGAAAAGGGCAGTCTAATGTTTCTGATTAAATTACTGTTTCAGATGCTATAGGAATAATGAACACAAAGCTCATGTTAAGCCTTTGGAATTATGTATTAAACAAATATATCTGAATCTAAACAAAGGATTTTAATATTAGAATTGCTAAAAACTTTATACCTGGCGTGGAATAATATAATTCAAATCCTGTCAATTTCTCCACTTCTGTAGGGGTCAGTTCATTGATGCCAGGTGTCCCAAGGTACCTTGACTTGGTTTTATCAACTAAGCATGGGACCAGTATTAAAAAAAATAAAAATTTTGCTCTTTATGAAGAGCTTAAGGAATACTGTGTCTTAGTTGCATCAGTAATTTCATTCATCCATTTATTCATTCTTCCCTAACAGATTTTTCAGACACATGAAACAATCCACTATGAAAATCACTGGCTCCATTGCAACTCTCTTCCCTGTCCCTCCCCAATTCATATCTCTGTTACCAGGTTGTGATTTGTTCCCTGCTGGTACATCTGAATTGCTTTATTTTTATTACATTTAAGGGCAATACAATCTACCAGCTATTCCCATGAACCATGACAATCTAATTAACAGCTCTTTGAAAAGTGCAGCTAATATCATGTTTGCAGTCTGCAGTACTTGTTATATTGTCATGTCTCTCAGCTTTTCTTTCTTAATTAAGCATCTTTCATACTAACTCATGTATGATACTGTTCAATAGAAGCACAGGGTCCATTCACCACTGTCTCAAATTTTCCCTCCATAGGAAGCAGAGACCCCACGTAGTGTACTTGAAGAAATTGGATTGACATAAATCTTCACTTCATCTGAGGACGTCTCAGTGTTTCATACTGTAAATGTTCACTGCCTTCATTGTAATGTTTAGCTAATGGTGTAAGATGCTGTTTGTCAGTATTACTGTTTTGCTAAGCTGCTTCATTCAGGCCTACAAGAAAAATACTCCTTTGAAAAGGGAAAAAGAAACAAAAGTCATAAGGGAAAGGGAATTAGATTTAAATTGACTTGTATTTATAGGAAAATGAAATTTGACTTCAATAGGTGTACTGTTTTTTTATAAGCAAACTTGACTTCAGGAAATAAATGTATCATTATGACATAGCATATCTAAATGAAAAGAAACTACATGGACAATTCCAAATATGAAATGTTATGGCGTAGAAATTGTGTTTATGCAACCAAAGACTTATGTTCATCTACATCTTGGTCACCACTTGTGATAATTCTTCTTAGTTCAGTTGATGCATAAAGTTTGAATATAACTGTTTACTACTGAATTTGTCATTATACCAAAGAATCCTATTAGGATCTGCATATCAAACTGGTGAAAACTGTTATGGTAATACTGCTTTTTGCAAGAAAACTGCAAACTCTTCAACTCATTAGAAATGAAGGTGTCTTTAAGTGTAGCTACCTTGAGTAAAACTGTGCAAGTTACTATACTAAAAAGGGAATGCATGTAGTGTAAAAAAAAAAAAAAATCAAAATAAGGAAACTATTTTTAGATCTGATCAAAACACAAGAAAGGAGGTAGGCTTTCTGACTGTGTAGAGAGGAGATGCATAATGAAAATTGGATACTTCTGAAGATTGGAAAGAAGTAGCTTTACAAAAGGAGTCTATTATTTTCTTGCAAACCCTACAACTCAATTTGTATGTATTGATGTTTTCTAGTTATGCTTTAATGGTTGTGTAGGTATCTTTAGAGAAAACAAAACAAAAAACTAAAACCCACGCTAAGTGTCATTGTCACTAACTGCTTTTCTTGACTTACACCTCTAACCTGTGCCACATCCCTTAGGAAACTCCTGTGTGATGTACAGTTGAATCAATTTGCAGTGAGAGCTTTTCAGTATTAGATTTCTGTAGTAGATTCACTGCAAGTCATGTAAAGTGTTATTGAGTAGTATTTTAACACTTTAAGCAGACTTTCAGTAATTAGAGACTAAATCAGTTTCACTTGAGATTTGATTCATACATGCTTTTCAGTTTTGAAAAGGGAGGTAGTGCCACACTTTGGCATAGCCAAGTTCTACTGTGTGTCTGCATGGTCCCTGAGAAGGAGGGACTGTTCCCCTCTCTCCTGGGTACCTTCACTCTAGGAGTCACTGTTTTGGCTTCTTCACTTGTCAACATTGCCACGTGTTCTCAACAGTCAGCTTTGGTGTTGTTGTTGGAAGCAGTCATGTAGTGCCAGCATAAGCATTTACATAGCCATCTGGAGAGCCAGACTGGGGGCTTGCTGACATCTCAGTTAAATTTAATCTACCAGGAAAGCCTCAGCATTGCCCCCTGTAAGTGCCCTGAGCCAGATCCCAATCTCGATGCTTGTGGCAGCCTGGGCCAGCTGGGCCAGGGGTGGGTCTGCACCCTTCTCTGGCAGTGTTGTGGGGAGCCTGTGAGCTCAGTGTTAGAATTTGTCTACTTGTGCCCCTTCTGGCCTTCAAACATTTGAGATTGCTAGAGACCGTTGGTATCCTAGGGCATGCAAAAGCAGCAGTTTGTATTTCCCCAGCGTGCAACATGCAGGGATAGATGAGGGTAAAGTGGTATTGGAATGACCTGGTGTGTGAGGTTGAAATCGGACAGTTAACCCTAAGTCAAACCCAAAGCAATTTTGTATGTAATAAACATGTTTTTAAAGTTTACACTGTCACTTGTATGTGCTTGGCTGGATTAAGCTTTGTTGTGGTTGTGACAAATAAACTGTTTGACCTCTGTCTGTCACATTGGTTTAGTTGTAATAAATGTCCATTTTTACACCCTTGCTGTGTGTTTATATGTAATTAGTTCTGGTGTTTGCAGAGAGAAAGAAGAGGCTACTCAGTGCTAGATTAAAAAAAAAAGGGGGGGTAATTTTATTACAGTGCTTAACCTGTTCTTGAGCACTTTATTAAAAAATGTGTGAGTATACTGTTTCAAGATTAGTTATTTACATCCATTTAAATTGTACAGAAAGCAATAAATTAGAAGGTTTTTGGAAGGCTTACCACATTAAACATGAAATTTATTAAAGTGGGTATTAAATTGATGCGGTTGTACCACTTCATTTGAAACTTAAAACAAGCCCCATTTTGAGAGAGGGTTCTGGATATTCAGTTCCTTACATGGAATTACAATAAAGTCAACACCATGTTCACCAAGTGCAAACCAAAAAAATTCTCATTATTCTTTTCTCCAGCTAATAAAACTGATCTGGTTGATGTTATCTGCAAAAGCATGGGGAAATCTTACCATCTTAGGGCATTTCTTAAATCTAACTGGAAATAAAATTTTGTTTCTTACGTATTTACTGCTTTAGGGGGACGCTAAAGCATCAATTAGAATTTCTGGATTGTTTTGGCAAGTGATTGTTGGCTTGAGTGTGTTCATCACTGAATCATGGTCTTCAATTTGAAAAGGCCCTTCCTGAACATCTGCTGTTCCTTTTGGGTTAACGCCAGGATGATAGTTGCCCTGGGGCTTCCTTTGTGAAGTACCATGGGTTATGCTTGTATGGTTTGCTTTGTCACCTGTCTCTCAGTTCACCCAAGTGTAACTTGTCAATGTTGTATCTCTTTTCTTTTAATCAGAGATAGATACTGAATTCAGCTGATACATCAGTGCTGAACAGAAGGTTATGTGGACTAACAGGGGTTTATTTTAATTACAATGAACTTCCAGTGAAAGCAAAATCAGCTGCACTCTTCAGATGATGTAAGACAGTAAATTAAGCTTAAAAGCTTAATAATTAAGTTATTAACTAGCTTAGACACTCATGTTTTGTAAGAGGTACTGATCCAGGACAGGAAACAATAGTGGTTTTAACTAGGCTCTTGCATTTGTTTTGGAAAAAAATACTAATTGGTGCACAGGAACATCACTAGTAAATTGCTGGGCTATTTCTGATGCGCTGACTGCAGTACTGCAAACTGAATCTGAAAAAGACATGCTGTCATCACAGGACAGAGGACTGAGAAGTTACTTCGGCTGCCTTTCAGGGAAAGGGAAGGGCTTGGCTTTCCACGTTAGCTTGTTCCTGCTCTGTAGCAGGTGAAAGCTCTGTGTTCAGCAGGAGGTATGCTACCTGTGCTAGTGGTTTGCTACTCCAGGCCGTCCTGTGGAAGCAGCTGCCAGCCACAGCTCAAGGCTACTCAAGCAACTTGCTGCGGTGAGGGGGCAAGTCTGGTTTCCCTGATGCCTAATTGCTGCTGGGCAGTAATGCCACCTGCACCCATAGGCATTATTCCCCTTCTGCCACTGGAAAAACTTGGATCTTGCTGCCTGGCTCAGCCTTCTCCCACAAGAGAAGGGCAGGAGCAGCACCTGCTCCCCATCCTGCCTGTGAAATGAGCTGCCTGGCAGGCCCTGACAGAAGGGACTCAAGTCTGCCCTAGCCAACTTCTTACAGCTCTGTGTAAAATGCCTGCTTTAGAGTCACTGTGAGAGCGTCTCAATGATCCTTCCAGAGCTCATAACTGAAAAAAAGAAGTAATTTTGAAAGCCACTGCTTTTAAGCTGACATTCAAAACAAAACTTGGCCAATATTAATTCATTTTATAAGGTCCTTTTATGCAGAATATGTAGAATAACACACACAGTGAGAACAAGCTATTCCTTGCAAATTTAAATCCCTTCTGTGTTCTTCAGGGGCTTCTCGCCTTTGGAAAAAGAATTAAGCTTAACATTTAAAAACGTCTAGTCTTTTTGTCTCTTCAGAATAAATAGGTCACTCAGCTAATAAGGAAACACAAAACCATGCATGTAACACTACTTAAGATTATGAAGTAAGGAAACAATACTGAAATATATGAATTGTGAAGTCAGAAAACTGGTTGCATTCCAGGTTTCATGCTCACAAATGCAAACTAAATGTCAGATACACAGCACTCAATTTCTGTGTAACAAACAGACTGCATATGAAAGTGAATGATAATTACTGCTACCAGTCCCACACTGCATAGGTACAGCTAGTAAGTTTGGGTCCAGACCTCAAGAAAAAAAAAAAAAAGCTGAAACTTTAACCATTATAGTAGCAGAAATAAAGTATATTTAAATTTTTACATGCATCTCTGAGCAAGTTTTTTTTTTTTTTTAATTATAAGAACTTTTTTTTTGTAAAAAAATACAGCAGCTCAGCTTCCCAGATCCCATTACAAAACTGTGGGGACAAGGAGCCTAATCACCTGTGGAATTCTCACATGGGTCTTAGCTGGCACTTGGTTTCTAATCCTGGAGAGGCCTGTTTTGTTTACTTCACTTGACTGGTCACAGGTTCCCACCAACAATTCCACCACTTCTGTCTGAGCTGGGTAATTGATTTTGCTCAGATAATGCTCAGCAACAGCCTGGCACATGACAAAGGATGTACAACATACTACAGCTGGTGTACGCCTGCTCTCCCTCTCCCCCAGCCGCATCCCAGCAGGCTGGTCCAGCAGCTTGAGTCTTGGGAAGCAAGGCTGCACCAGTGAAGATGTTATTGGCATGCTGGTGGTGCATCCCAGCAAGCAGGACATTCCAATTCAGTTCTGCTCCAGGGAACTGACCCGAGTTTGCCACATTCTTCACAAGTGACCCAACTAGACAAGTGAGCATCTATGAAAAAATAGAAACCTCAGGGAACATCTGTCTGCAACGTCTAGTCAGAAAAAGATACATTGTCAGAAACCGGTGGTCACAAATTTCTCAAATATAATTTAAAACTTAGTGCTGTCGATCCTTTGAAATACGCCTTTCAAACAAAGTTATTTCAAAAGTTAGGCTATTAAATTACAATTCCTCTATCTGTTAATAACTAAAACGTTTAATCAAATTAACTAAGCTACAATTCTGCCTACAGTTATGACAGTATATAGTAAAAGTCGGGTTTGAACTGAACATCACTATTTAGCACTTTTGTTGTATTACTCCATATTGGACAACAGTTACACATGAAAGAAGGAAAATGTATAAACAGCATGCTAGGTGCAGTATGCATTTAGAAAAGCAAAAATATATATATATATATATTATATCCAGAAGCAATGGTCATTCACTCTTAACTATCCTGGGGGGGAAACAAAAATGTTCTTGCTGTGAGGAATGCTATGGTAAAAGTTTGAATATCCAGATTTTCTACGGGACTTTATGTTACACTGTTGGAGTCATAATGAGTACCTATTTGGGAGCACTTCACATCTGCCTTAGGCTTCTAAATTAGGTGGCTTGAATTGTCCTTCGAAGGCAGAGGCCCAGGTTCTTTGGAGAGGCTAAAGGGAGGGAGGTATCTCTGCAGACCGTTCAGGGCACCTGCACCTTCAGTGCCACAAACTGCTCTCTCCTAGTGCGTAAGGATGCTTAGGTGCCCAAGTTAAATACCTGAAGTTCAGCAGTGTGAAGTACAGTCCAAAAGCGCAAATCTTTCATTTAAAAGTGAAGAAGTATTTGTAAGGATTTATCTAATTGCAGGTACTTTGCTAATATAGCTGTAATTTCAAAAAGGTTTTATCCTGATAACTTCAGTTTTATGTACCCTACTCTCCACCTTGACTGTAGGGCAGCTAGGCAGTAGGGTGCCTTCAACTTCTTGAAAAATAAGCCAAAGAGGGCTTTAAGTCAAGTTCTCCTCTCCCAAAAACCTAAAGTATTGTTCCAGGTATAAACCCTTTAGTTTCTTCAGCCACTGCAACCATCTTGTGCCTTTATAACTACATACACATTTTAAGTTACCAGATGGACACTTTTCTACTGCAGGACCTGTTGTTTTCTACTACAAATGGTATGCAGCCAAGAGGTATGCAAAGTATTTTCTATCCTCACTCGAGGAGTGCAAGTGCATGGTCTCCACTCTTACTTGAGGATTAAGGTACTGAATAAATTGATTGTTTTTCTGGTTTTAGTCTACCGCAATCCCTACAGGCAATTAGCTCAGGGGAGAAAGAAAAATCCAACACTTATGACCACAAAGCTCCTACTGGGCAAGTACTGTACAGTCAAACAGTGCTGTCTTTTAGGTCCCTTTTCTCCAACTCATAATACGATTATACTTACTTTGTCTAGAAAGAGATTTCCTGTAAACAAGTGGAAAATATAAACAGCAGCCTTCTACACAGACTTCGATTTGCAGTATGCTGTGGTGTGAATTTACAGCACACTGGCTGTTCTGTTCTGTACTAACTCCTTACAGGGACAGTAAACACTTAACACACACAACATAGAAAAAAAAAGCATATACCAAATAAGCTTTACTTCTCTTTCTATTTGTACTCAGTATGCATCCAGATGTTGCAGCAGCTCAGAGGGACAGAGTAGCTAGAGTACTTGACATTCACACCTTATAGAGGACTTAAACTTCCAATTTTCTGAAGCTTCGCACAATTGAGCTAGGTTCCTTTATTAGGAAGAAACATTTTTATGTGCAAGAACACTTTATTTGAAACTCAAATATATCTGGTGCCCTATTGGAAAGATTTCTTTGTCAGCTCTACGTTTGATCAATTAGCAATTTCTGAAAGCAATTCTCACTTTGTTTTGGGAGTTTCGCTACTTTTTCCTCTGCTGCTTGATCTCTTTTTACCCCTGCTCCTGGATCGAGAGGAACTTCGACTTCTGCTCCTACTGCGTGTTCGACTATGACTTCTGCTGCGACTGCGGCCCCTCCTCTTTCTCCCCCTGCTGCGAGACCTCCTCCGTTCTCGACTTCTTGACCTTCCCGACCGGCGCCTTCTCTTGTTTTTGCGGCGATTCTTTTTTCTCTCGGATTCTCCGTTTCTCCGGTAAGAATGATCTGGGCTTGGGCTGCCCCTTCTCCTTGACCGGCTGTAATAGTCATCACGATGGCTCGTTCTGTTTCTCCTTTCAGAGTTTTTAGACAACTGACTAGTCCGTTCAGGAGAAATACGTATGTCTCTATTGGCCTCCCAAAACTCATTGTTTGGATTTTTGAATACGTGAAGAAAGTTGCAGTGTTTCCCTCTTGGACACTTCTGCCGTTCAAATAAGCCTGCAACAGATTAAGGTTTGCTTTTTTATGAACCAGACCTGTTGAATCTCTTTCTTCATTGTGTACCTACTGGAAAGAAACTTAATAACCCGAACTTTGCTTCTTCAAACAGAAAAGCATGCATCTGACCACCTATCAGTTTAGTTCATGCAAGATTCCTTTTCAATACATACTTTCCTTGGAATTAAATTTTTAACAGGTATTATGGGTTTTAGCTTAAAAGAATTTTCATAAATAGTTTTACTCTCTTAATCTAAGAATGTAAATATAGGTAAGTCAAATGTAATAGTTACTGCTAAGAAATGTTGATGGTTCGGAAAATGCTGTTTGCTTTTTAAAGAGATAAATTAGTACTTCCTGTAGTGTCACCTTAAGATTATTATTTCCTAAGTTAGGATCCAAACATTTTTTTTTCCAGTCCAAGGTAAATCCACTGGAATGATTCAGACACTTACGTGACGTGGTATCAATACACATTCCCTTTCTTTCCTAAATCTACACAAGCAAGTTAGCATCTTTGTCTTCCAAACAGAAATGAACTACAACATTAAGCAGATGGGAAAGCTACAGGCTGACTCCCTTTTTCACTACCCAAGTACTCTTTTCAAGAACACGCATTCTCTTTTCCAGTGTTTACATGACTCACCACATATAGCAGTTTTCCACCTTGTCACAGGACAAAATTCACAATGAAGCTGTCGGCCTGCATACCATCGTCCGCTGAACAGGGCAAGAGCTGCCTGACAGTCCTTCTCCCTTTTAAAAGTGACACATAGGGTTATCAGCATACAATAACTTCAGATATCACTTCCAATTTTAGGCTCTCATTATAGTATGAGAATGAATTATGGATTATACAAGCAGCATTCATTACTGGACTTTGGAGTTTAGTTCCAAAACTTAGTAAGAGTGCGAGTACTTACGACTGGTACTGGACATACACATTTCCTCGCAGGTGAGGCTCATAGTTGCAACTGACCTAAGGGGATGGAAACATTAATTTAGTGCAAAGGAAGGTTTATGCTATATAGCAGGTCACGCATGCTGAGATGGCAGCTGTTCTGACTTAGAACAGCTCATCAGTATGAACTTAGATATGATTTTTTTCTGAACTCTTAGTTTTAGGAAAAAAAAAAGGGGTGCTTTTCTGCCTTACATTTAAGTGTTTCCAGTGTTATGCTTTGATTAGCTCTGGGACCTCTGCTTCACTTAGTTCACAAGAGAGCTTGTATTCAATTGTCTTGCACTCATCTGGGCCAACTCTACTGTGCAACAGCCAAATCCGGCTCTGAAAACAATTAGTAGTATCCTCATGTGGTAATGTGGGATTCATTATGGTTAAGAGAATCTTTACAGCAATTTACCTTCACAACATCCCTGTGAGATGAGTTAGAAAAGCTGAAGTCACTAGCTTTCCATGCACAGTTCTGAAACACCTTTCTTCATAGTGATTTAGCATTCAAAGTCTATCTTACGCTTTCAGACATAAACAATTTCACTTCTAAAAAGCTTGTTGCTGGTTACAAGAGATTCTGAGACAGACAGGCCCAAGCAGGCTAGAACTCAGTGCTCCAAGGCAGAACGGTGAGCTCAGCCTCTTCTGCCCCGAGGCCTCTTCTGACATCTGCACCAAATGAGGCAAGTGGTCCTTTCATCACTGAACCGTGACTGACCCTCAGAGAATACACCTCTCTGCACCGGATTAGGCAACAGACACAACAACAAAACAGTTGTATAATGAAGTCTTACAGAATATGCAGTCAAACTATGTGAGATAAACCACATCAAAACAAGAACAAGTGAGAATGATTATGCCATGGTCATTTTTCTGTGGGAAAAGAAGTGTGCTTTGTCAGGATCTGGAGCAGCTGCCTGGAAAGAACAGCAAGAATAAAACCTTGGCCTATACTGCAAAGGGGTCAGCTGGAAGAGGGGTCTGTATAATCTGATTCTAAATGGTAGCAGAGAGTCAGCTCCATCACAGTTAAGATCCCTGCAGCCACCACATAATTTCTAAACATCTCTTGATACAATGAACATGCCCATGAGAACCCAGCTGCGCAATTGCTTCAGAAGCTAAGAAATGCCACTCGAAAAGCTGTTATCCCATTATTAGTCACAGGGACCCACATATGTGCAACTTAGCACAGTTGAATAGAACAATGATACACAGTTGAGGATCTGAGTTTGACGGTGAGGCAGCATTTCAACACACGCTCCACTGGGAATCTACATCCCATCTTCTAGGATGGAGCACAGCTTGCTGACATGCCAGGAGTCAAAATATGGAGGGGAGGCTCCTCCAAACAAGTGAAGGTTTCTTACCTGTAAAGCTCATTATACAACCATTGAAAATTAACTTTTTCTACTTTCCTCTTGCTTGAAATGCTAATACAATCTCAGTTCTGAGGGCAGCCGTCAGCAGATGGAAACAAAAGGAGAAAAGGCACTGTGTGCCTCCTGGTGACTGCAGGAAAACATTCAGGAATGGCAAACAGAAAGCAGTAGATTCTGCTACAAGGAGATTTCACCATCCAAGCTGCATATTTGGGGGCAACAGGGGACTATTAATATTAATCATCCATCTGTGAGGTCTCCATTTACAGGTCTCTCTTTGTTCCCCCCATAAGAAATCATAATATAAACAGGACAAATTCAGTACAGAACATTCAGCAAGCCAAAGGCACAAACTAAGGATGGATGACAAATCCCAGCACCATTTATAAAACTTACCTTCTAATAATTCCTCCTATTGAAATATCTGTTACCTTCTCAGTTCATTTTATTTTGATTTTACTTTATCCAACCAGTCCTAAAATGACAATGCTTGGGTGCATACTCCCAACTACATTTTATAACCCCACTACTTCATTCCTAGGGCACAAATACAATAGCTCAGATATATTTATATCATCTTAGTGGATCCTCTGGGGCTTATCACAGTCTAAGTAGGGACTGTGAGGTAAGTGGACTGTTGAACAGTATGAGTAAGTTGCAATACTAAAGCACAAGCTTTTGTAACAGTTCAGGGTAACAGGAGAAAAGATTCACCCAGAGTAAAGCAGTGCTCTGTAGCAGCAGTGACAAGTTTACAGGTGACATGAGAGATGCTGAAAGGACACTGCATAGCTCTGTATTGTACATGGGATTTAGCTAGGGCACAACAGACAGAATCCCTGTTAAGGCTAGTGAGACACAACTTACGTGGTATACGTTACATATTTATGAGCTACTACACTCAGATGCATACCTTGAATTGAACAACCTTCCCCACATTCTGAAACTCAGGAAGCACGTCCTCGTAGAACTCGAGGAACTGCTGGTAGGTCTCCTCGTCACTGTACTCCAGACTGGCGTCTGTGTCGTAGTCATCTCTCCGGCACTGCTCCATGCCAAAAGTGATGAACATCCCTCGGACGAGTAGTGTCTTACTAGATGTTGGATAGTTATGCTTGCGAGAACACCTGGACATTTGTGGTGAAGAAAGAAATGTGAAAGGATCAGGACTTGCAGCAGAAGATGCACTTGCTGAAACTTCAAACACTTGCTATTTTGAGTAATAGTCGTTAAAAAGAAAATCCATGAGTGGAAAATCAACAAACTTCAATTATTAAAAGAAATCTTTTGGAAGTGAGTTTGCATATAATCTTAAGGCTTTTTGCCATGCATAAATACATTCTTGCTTAAAAAAGCATGTCTGCATAAGCTATAGATACCAGCAACAGAATAAGAGCTGAATTTCTTTTAGGCTATTAGGGTTAAATGTGTTCCCCATTTTTGAAGGCCTTCATGGAAAGACTACTGATAATCTTTTAAAGCATTTTAAAGCAAGTCCCTGCTCTTCTTTTTGGAAACTGAACAATTTTTACTGAAGTTGTTCTCATGTTGGGGGTGGGGAGAGGGATTGAGGGAAGGAAAGCAGGTTTACACCTGAAGCTGGATAAGTACAAGACTGGTATTTTTGCACTTCTAAAAAAATGATTCTTCTAAGTAAGTCTTATCTTAATCTGCATCTTCTTGGCAGCCGTAAAAGTATTAGATCTCCTTCACCATCCATCATATTCAGGCTACCTCCCTCACATGCCAACATACAGCTCTCCCCTAGAAACCTTTAGATCCGGTAAGAACATAGATGTTAGCCTCTATGTTTATTTCACTGTGCTTTATGATCTCCATTTCAAACACTTCCCTGAGCAACTGGGTCATGCACTCTCCAACACATTCCTCCTTTTCATGACATGATCAGAAAAACAGTCAGACTAGACTACTCTCTTTATCTAGCACTGGCAAAGCACACACAAATTGGAGGGAGGTCAGGTCTCAAAATGGGCAATTACAACCTAGACTTCAGATAGAAAGTTTCTGCATCCAGTCAGTCAGCCAGAAATTGACTCTCGCTTTCTGGCTGACACCTTAGACTTCAAAAAACAGAACACCAAACCCAAAAGTAAAATTGCAGAGAATTAATTTGGTTTTGGTTTATGTCTTTTTTTTTTTTTCCCACACTTTAGAAGCTGTCTCTTTTCACCGTTCTATTTGAATGACAGAACTCAAAATACTATACACCCAACCAATATTGTCTGCACACAAAATGAGTATAGCACATGAGAGAACAAAAGGAACCTCAAAGATAATGAATGATCTAGGTTCAACAATTACTTTATTGGTAATACTGCCTCTCAATTTTTTCACTACTATGGTCCATTTCAGCTTCCAACCCATTCTTCCAGTTCTTAACCTAGATTTATTTCAGTTCTTCAACTCGGAGAGGTTAAAATGAGCAGAATATGAAGGAATCAGGTATGTAAGGAGAAGGAAGGAAGATGGAGGTAGCTGAGATCAACAACTACTTGTGAGAGAAGAGCAGAATGTTTCTCTGTATTTATTGACCAAGGCTATTCATAGGTCAAAGCAAACCTAATTTTTATGCAATCTGTAATTAAAGCAAGGCAGTTATCTCCTATAAATACCACTGAAATAAAGATTACAAAGAACTAAACATTAAAAAGCAAAAATGCTCTCTGATGGCCAAAGTTTTATTCAGGAATTCAACCTAGATTTCAGAATAGAAAAAGAAGATGTGGACTTGAAGCTTCCATAGAGTTGAATTATCACATAATTATCCACAATATACTTCATACTAAGCCAAATTATTTCTAGGATAAAGAAAACCACAATAGCTGAACCACACATTTCAGTGATACAAGTTAGTACAATAGCCTTTTTAGATTACACTGAAGATTCATATAGTAAGTACCAGAGTCTTTCCCTGCTGAGCTGCTGTTTCTCCTTAACACACACAAAAATTCAGCCAAAAGCTGCATTTGGGTTATCAGTTTTAATGGTCACCGATGGACCTGTACTCCATGAACCCACTTATACTTTTGGCTTCCTCTACGTCCCTGGCAACAAGTTTCATCATTTGTTTCACATGAGAAAGTTTTTTGGGTTTTTTTTTTTGAGTTGGTAAACACTTGGGGACATCAACTGTTTCATAATAAAATGAAATAATCCGTCCCATTCTACTCATGAGTTCAATGTTCATCTACCACAGCTCTATTCTATCAACATCTTTGAAAGTAGAGGCTAGACTTGTTAGCCACTCTTCCTTGAGCTGTTCCTCATCTCATCCTCTCATCCTTCTCTGTTCTTGCCTTTTACTCTACTTCTCTTCCAATACAGTGTAGTATGGAAGAATCAAGAATGAACACATCAGGCATTTAAACAGTACACAAACAGGAGAATTCTGGAAGCTACATAACAGCTGTCCTAACTGTGCAGATGTACCTTAACTTGCTTTAATCCAGTTGAGATTTGCTTTTATTTCTTAGACAATACAGCATATGCGGAGTAGACAAGATAAAAAAACCAACCCACATCTAACACATTCTGTACTAATAACAGAAATCAAATATATTCTGTCTGAATATATCTGTGCATGTGTCAGAGCTGAAGAAAAGTCAGTTTGACCAACGTAACCAGAATGCACCATCAATAACATGCCATAACAATTGATAGTTCAATTCCAGCTAGACAATGCTTTTGCTCTCAATGTCTAATTCCATCATGAATAACAGAACCACATCCAAACACATTAAAGTAATCCGTATAGCAATTTTTCTCCAGTTTGCATATGACCCAGTGAAGCTGCTTCCCTTTCATCTCTGTGAAACACTTCTGTGCTGATAAATATTCAATTGATTACCTGTCTCCAAATCGGCAGGAACCAGTTTTAATATAGAATGGGCAATTCGCTCTGTCCTTCTCTGTCCCTATATTCTCTGGGGGCTCTGGGTTATGCCAGGTCACACCATTCTCCAGCTGTGGAAAACCCATTAAAATACACAGAAGTTAGAAAAGAATAAGGAAATGTAATGTCAAAATAAAACTACCGATTAAATCCACGTGCAATTATGAGTGCTGTGGTAATACAAGGCAAGCTGAACCTATTTTAAGCATTGTTTTGCAAAACTGCCCAGTGCCTCTAGTGATGTAAACCTCTCTTCTTGATAAATTTTTACATTTTAAGAACAAGTCTACATGCATGATTTATTTTTAACACCACCAACAAAATGACTGAACTGGTTGTTTAAGATATTGTAACCAAAGGAGTTGCAAACAGCAGTTTCATTTGATATCCACGAGAATTATAAATACTGGTACATGTTCTTTCAGCTAAACCCACTACCTACTTCACTCCAGCACCTGCTGAGCAGCTCCATATACACCTGGCAGATAGAAAGCTAGGATTATTTCATTATTTGTCTCTGCAACAGCTCAAAGCTCAGTAAGGTTATCATCACATTTTATGTGACTAGAAATGGATAAAAGTAACCTGACAAAGGCCAGAATTAAAAAAAAAAAAAAATTCATAGTTAGCGCTGGAAGTAAAAACCTCCATACTGATCATCTTGGGCTATTAAGATTTCTGTAATTCAAAATGGGATTATCAAGTTGCAAGCCTTGACTGACTAAAACCACGTATTTTAAAACAGGAATTTCAATTTTGTTAACTAAAAGATCTGTACAGCTGACTAGCCTAAGCTCTCGTTTTAAAGCAACTGAAAATTCTATTTACAAGCAGCACTTGACCCTGCTACCAGTTCTGTTTGTGATTCTCAGCCATAACTTACTTTCAACAGAACAGCACTGTCATTTCAACAGTAACTGAGCTCTGAGCTGATAATGAAGTCTCATAACATACCACATTTCTGCCTATTCCCTTGCAGAAATGTCTGCTCTGGGCAGGTTCAGAGCATTTTTCTACCCCTATTATGAAACAGAGTTAGATTCCCTACCTAAACAACCATTTAAACATAATTTGAAACTGAATGCACCTCCAATGTAACTATGGAACTCAAAGTAATATGAGTTAACTAGGTTAAAATTTAATTTTCAGAAGCATGCAGTGGTTTAAGCAGAGCAAGGATCTTCAGAAGTTTAACCATATGACAGGGATAAAAAGCCAAAATTATTCTTTAAGGCAACAGGAAACATTGAATTCATCCTCTCCAAGATTCAAATGAAAACTGCAGTTTTCTTTACTACACACTGCCAGCTTGAGATCCATGCTCTTTCAGGCACCCGAGCAGTCAGCTCCTCCCTCTCCCACCTTCCCCCCCACTTAAGGACTTGTGCCCCCCCCCCATGAATCCTTTTGTTCAGAGCCTGCCATCTGCTTAAAAAGACAAGTTTGTCCTGCCACCCAGAAGAACTGGCAGATTTATTTAGAATTCTAATTCACAAATAAACCATCACACATACTGTGGTTTTAACAGCACACAGCAGTATTTCCAGATTAATTTTGACTCAGATCTCCTGACCAGAAATAAGTATTCACAACTGCACTGCCACCAACCAGCCAGAAATAAGCTTAATTATGTTCCACCCAGTAAATAATTGTTTACAGCTCATTCAAGACATTACATATTAAATTTATTCAGGCCACTAGGTTCTTGAAAGCAGATGGACAACATGCTAGAAGGCAAACACCGGATGGCAATTAAATTACTTTTCAGTTCTTTTTCAAAAAGTCTCTGAGCATACCTGGCTTTCAGCTTGATCCAGCATCCTCTGCACAGCTGCCTATAAATGGTGCAAACACAGGACTAGTGAAAACCCTGAGGACACACAAAACATCTGGTTTCTTTAGTTAAGAACCTAATTTACAATACTCAATGATTATGCATAATAAAATTTTGATGGGGTTTGCTTTAAAAATGGAAGTTTTACTTTTGCTTTGGAGCAATTCATGTACTACAAAGCCGTTAAAGGATACATCAGACAAGACTCTCATGTAGATGATTTTCTCATCTAAATGCCAGACAACTCAAAAAGTTTAATTTTCTTCCTTTTAAAAATTATTATTGAACTATTGAATACTTCAGTATACCTCCTGCTCTAGTAGTCAGTCTGGTTCGTTAAGTTCATAACCATTTAGGTGCACTAAACTTTTTAGCTTAGAACATTCTATGTAACATACAGAAAAACACATTGCTTAGTGAGCCTCTGTTAAAGCAAAACATGTAACTGTTATGAAACTTCAGTATCGTAAGTTCACTGTATCTAGACTTCCACATACAGGAAAACAATTAGGATATTCTTTCCCTTCCTTCTTCCCCTTTACTCCTTTCGAGCAAAACAAGAGTCACTCTGCAAAACTGCCTGGAAATGAGTTAAAAAAATTTTTCTAGGAAGCTAACAGAATTTTTAAAGATTAAAAAAAAAGACATTTTAACATGAAATATGTTAGCATTGTTCTAATTTGGAAGAGAACGAGTTAAATTAAAAAAGAGGTAAAGCAAATAAAATTTTAAAAATGCAATGAAAGATGAAGACCCAGGCAGCATGTGGTACTAATCATCAAATATGTCAGACAGTATCCATCCTATTCAAGAAAACCAAACCAACAACAAAAAAACAACCAACCAAAGAAAAACAAAAAAAACCCCAACCAAACCAAAACCAACCAAACAAAACGCCATCAAATCAGAAATATCTATTTTCTCATGTTAGGAAAAAGTGTATTTTTTTTTAAAGTCAGTAATTCAAAGCTTGAATAAACTTCTGTTTCAAGAGATAGGCAAAACCAATTGAACAAATTTCCACTGCTGAAATGGGTGGCTACACTCCCAGCCAGGTCCCCAGTTTCTTTCTGGGTGCCTGTCAATGCACTCTATGGGACAATTTAACTCCCTAAACCAGTAAAATAGAAACCCAGAACAAAAAACAAACCAAAACAACAACAAAGCAAAACAGAAAGCGGCTTCCTTCTAGTTCAGGCTTAATCAAATTAGCCCACTGGGGGCTTGGGCAAACCCAGACAGAAGGAAATGCAAGGAACAAAATCCCACTGTTACCATGGCTCAACTCTCTTGGAACTATATCTCAATCTTAAATAAAGGAGGTGAGCATCATTTTCTCTCCCTACACTGCAAAGACAGAAATGGACACAACACAAGAGGAAGTTAAAACAGGAAATACAACAACTGCTGTTCTTTTTCATTCCTCATGCAACTGTTATGTAATCAGTGACAAAGCCAACTATTAAATGCAGGAAACAATACTGTTTGCTCATGTCTCTTCTCCTGCTGTGGCCAGACACAGCAGTGAGACACTTCCCAGTGAAATGACTGGAATCTTTTGTGACTGTGGAGAAACTAAAATGATCAGCTCCTAGAAAGCTGCTGTCACCCTTTAGTGGTGATAGGCCAGTCCTTATATTGTATTTCTGTATAGGACACCTCACATCCAGGTCATTCAACCTCTAAAACTTCAGAAGAATCTATCATTAACAGAAATGTTATCAATGACTAGTATCCTTCAATATCATTTTGTTCTCCACCCAAGGAACTCTGAAAAAAAGATACGTCCTGTTGGATGAGTCAGGTAAAGAAGAGCTGTAAAGTATCTTTTGATTAAGAACTGTGTTAAGGAACAGCAGCAATGTAATTCCATATTCCATATCCTCATTGGGCATTTTCTTCAACACTGTGTTCAGCTGGGACATGAAGTAAGGATTATCTTTAACGCATGATGCAAGAAGTGCACATATCAGAACCCACATTCACGGCGTGCCTTTGTAGTTAACTGATTAAAAAAATCACATATTATTAACAACGAGATGCATTAAAACTAGTTACACTTGTAGGTGTGTGGATTCCTTAAATCCTCTTTTAACAGTGAATAATAGTTTCAGGAATTTAGACAGAATGGAGAGAAGAAGTAACTAAAACATTTTTATGTTTGCTAATTAGAAAAAAATCCCTCCTCAACATGCATAGACTGTTGCATCTGATAATGTAAGAGGATATAGAACATGTTTATCCTCCCACTGTCAGGAATCACCTCTCTCTCTCTCTTCTCCTGTTGCTTCTGCTGTGCCACTTCTTTCTCTTTTCTTTGCTGCTCTTCCTGTTCTTCTTTCATCTTCCTCTTCATGGTAAAAAAAAATTACATTAAAAGTTATTTAAGGAAACAAATGGTTTATAACTGGTCAAATTCAAAACTATCATGTTGTATTACAACTCCTGGAATACTATATTCCGTTTTGGTCCATGTAATACAAAAAAAATATGTGGCCAGGCTGGAAAGAGTTCACGGAAGGGCCACAAAGATGATTGAAGGACTGGGAAGCCTGAAATGTGAGGAAAGACTGAGAGAACAGAGTTTGTTCAGTCTTGAGAAAAGAAGACTTAGGGGAGACCTTATCACCATGTTCCAGTATTTAAAGGATGCCTACAAAGACGAAGGAGACTCTCTTTTTACAAGGAGTCACGTGGAAAAGATAAAGGGTACAAGGGGGACATTCCAGTTGGACACAAGAAGAAAATTTTTCACAACAAGGACAATCAGACATTGGAATAATTTCCCCAGGGAACTGGTGGTTTCCCCAACACTGGACACTTTTAAGATTCAGCTGGACATGGTGCTGGGCCATCTTCTCCAGATCATTCTTTTACCACAAAAATTTGGATCAGATAATCCTTGAGGTCCCTTCCAACCTGGTATTCTATGATTCATTCAGTTATAGGTAACTGTATCTTTGGACAAAACCCTGGGTAAACAGTCTTTTTTTCTTTTTTTTTTCCCTTTTTAATTTTGCTCTTCTAAAATGATGGAACATCAAGAAAACTGGGTCCACTACAGAACAGTAAAAGATACTACACTAAGTCTACCTTCTTGCCAGACACAACTGTAACACTCAGTTTATACATCACCTCTTCTTCTTCCTGACGTTTTCTTGCAGCCTCTTCTTTTTCTTTCTTAAGCTTGAACTCTTCTTGGGCCTTTTCTTCTCTCAGCAACCACTGCTCATGTAGTTTTTGTCTACCAAGGAAACCAGTTAACACTTAAACAAAATTTAATGCCTACCCACAACTGATGTAACTGTCAAACATACGATTCAAATTTATTACTTCAGCAACAATTACAGCTCATCTAATCTTCCATAAGGTAAAAAATTCTATAGAAATCATTCAAGCTTTAGAGAATAACTGCGTAGATCTAAATATACGAGGACTCTACAGAATATATAGAACCTTTTTAAAGTATCAAAATGGAATTGACTACCAAGGTATCTATTGTGTATATGCCAATTTCTAGATTTTTCACCTTTCTGCCTCGAGTTTTTTTTCTTCTTCTTCTTCTTGCTCCTCTTCTTCCAGTTCTTCCTCTTCTTCCTCAGACACTGATTCATCTTTTTCTGTAGCTTCTGAAAGCACAAAGCAACGCATCTAAGTAGCTGGATGTTAGTCATCAAAGATACACAAAATTATATCCTTTTAAAAATCAAAAATGGAAAAAAAAAAAAATTGAGAAGAATCACTACTAGTTCCACTGGCAATACAAAACACTTCACAGTTACCTGAGTCTCTTAGTTTGGCAAGCGCCTGCCGCTTTTTTTTTCGCTTTTCTTTCTTCAGAATAGCTCTGTATTTTTGGTGGCTGAAGATGAGAGAATATTACATTAAAACAGCCAAACAAAGGCTTTTACTGTCATACATGCACTCAATTTACATCAGCGGTACAAAAACCCATAAACTGCAAAATTAACAGCTATTCACATGAAGTAGTAACTCTACAGGGACGTCTAACATGACAATGCAATCTGGATCTATGCTGTTAGAGCTGCACGTGGACAGAAGCAGCCATCAGAGTCAAACACAATACATAGGATCTCAACCCTCCTGAGCTCTGCAGTACTTGACTTTATCACCAACTCTGAAATCTCCCTTACTTAGTTCCTGAAACCTGCCCACTAGATAAGATTACAGAGAATAATTTTGGGGATCTCCTAACCTAGCATTCTGGTACACCTTTCAGCACATTCTAGTCTTCCTCTCTTTCACAGGGTATGAAATTTTAAGTCCCTTCTCTTCTCCCTTGATATTCTCTACAGGCAGAAGTCTTAATATGAAAACAACAAAAGCACACTTAAATCACCACAGATCATGCTCAGGTCTACTCTTCTGCTGCTGAAGCTTGGCCAGACTTGTCATTCTTTGTCTGACAGATCTAAAGGCTGCCCAGAAACAGCACCATGCTTTCATTATCGCTAAAAACCATCTCAGTATCTAAAAACCTTTTAATATCAACCCCTTTCCTGTCATTTTTCATTCTGATCAGTTCATAAACACGGTAGGGAGGGAAGATCTTTAATTCCTCATGGAATTACAGAATGGTAGGGGTTGGAAGAGATCTCTGGAAATCATGTAGTCCAACCCTCCTGCCAAAACAGGATCATCTAGGACAGAAACTCGTCATTTTGCCATACCAGATGAAATCAAAGCCTTCCTGTTTCAGAATATGTAATTTTCAAAGATTCCATAGGTATAAATCAGAGAGCCAAAACCTCAACACATCTCTAACCCTTGCATTCAGTGTTACTCACGACCTGACCATCTGCAAACCTGTGCATGCCATCAGTAGCACCGTGGTGGTTATCCCATCAGCAGAGCACTTGCCCTCAAAAATCAGTGCCTGACTGCACGCAGTGCCTACACCTGAGCCTTCTACCTTTGACCAAGCCTAGCACGTCCTCCTGTATTGTCACCCGCCTGAAACAAAACTCATCTGCTCAGCAGGTGCCATGGGCTGAGGAGGTAGAATACCTCCTTCCCAGTTCCCAGGCTTTCTTAGGTACTTTTGAATTTCAAGGAAGAGAGCAAGCAACTCTCCTCACTCCCAGCCGACAGCAGCCCATCAGGTGGAGGGCAAACAGCCGAAGCGCAAGGAGCAGCGGCGCCTCAGCCGCTCTAGGGCCGGGGCTCGCGTAGGTGCTTGCAAACGCTTGGGAGGCTCGCACCGAAGATCCCGCCATCTGCGGAGGGGGCCGGACGGGGCTCAGCCCAGGCACGCATATGCCGGCAGCCTCCCCGCGCCGAGGCTTTTGCCGAGCCTCACGCCGCTCCACGGCGGCCGCCGCCGCTGCTCCCACCGCCCGGTAACAGCGCGGGCACAGGTGGGCCGCGGCGGCGGCCTCCGG
>WTSP01006628.1:0-21491 GCA_025331215.1 Actenoides lindsayi | reverse complement strand
CCGCCGCGCCCCGCCCCGCCCGGCCATTGGCTGGAGAGCACGCCACACAGCGCTGCCGCCTTCCCCCCTCGCCTCGCTCCGCGCTCGGCGCCGCTTCTTACGCCGATTCCGTAGAGCGGAGCCCGGCGCTAACGGCGCGGCTGGCGCACCGGCGGACGTCCTTTGCGCGGTCTACGGCGGCGGCAGCGGGAGTTCAGACGGAACTTACGAAGCCTGCGTAGCCGCCAGGGAGAGCTCTTCAATGGCTTACGGTGGAGTAGCGGGAGGGCAGCGCCGGGGGGCGGGGACTGCCCGGGCCCGGCCCCGCACGGTGACGTACCGGGCTTTGTGAATCCCAAGCTGAAGTTTGGTTGAGTCACAGGAGGGTAAATAAGGATGTTTCGGAAACAAAGAGACTCTTAAAGGGGCAGCGCGGGACGTGGCGCGTTCCCGCGAGGCCCCTGAGGCGGTTGCGTGGGGTGGGAGACAACCCCCGGGACCCGTGAGGGGATCGGGGCGGGGGGGACACCCCCCCCGGCACCCCTGAGGGGATCGGGGCGGGGGGGACACCCCCCCTGGTACCCCTGAGGTGAGAGGGATCTCGAGGCGAGGGGGGTGGGCACCCCAGCGACAGCACAGAGCACACACAGACAGGGTCCCCGAGCCACACCGGCCTTTGCCGGAGGCCGCTGACGGGCCCTGGGTCACAGGCTTGACACCACCGGGCAGGAGCCGCGAGGGGACGGGAGCGGATTTTGTCAGAGACAAAGGGACGTCAGCGCAGAGACCGGGGGAGAAACCTGTCCCCAGCAAGGGACAGCCACGCTTGGGAGTCACTCCCTGGAACAACTCCCTGTTTTTGCAAGCGAGAGCAGGTACCGCCGGGACTGGGCAGCGAGGGGCAGGTCCCGCTCTCCGGGCAGCGCTGCGAGCGAGCAGGCACGGACCGCACAGCGCTGATGACATCAAGCGCAGGCAGCGGTGTCACAGGCACAATTCCCTTGCAGAGGGACAAAGTTCCCCCCATCTTGTCCCAGTGAGTTTTGAGGCAAAGCACTGGAATTTACTGCGACAGGTGGGAGCCTCCTTTCTTGTACCACGGCACAAGGACACTCCACAGTCTCCATGTCAGCTCCTTCACCAGCCAGCCTTCCAACAGATTCCACTTCCTGGCAGCTTTGTCGTCCTTTCCCTACACCTTCCCTTTTTGACCTGGCCTGTTTTGAACCCATGCCTGCACAGAAATCCACAGTCACACGCCTCTCAATTCTTCAACAGCTCCCCACTGCACCGAGCCCTCAGCCTGCAACGTCTGCCAAGAATTAAAACTGAAGATTAACGATGCTGACATCCTCGCTCTCTTTGTAAAGCTTAGCACGGTGCAGCTGCTATCCAAGTACTGCCACGTTAGAAATGCCACAGCACAAAACACAACAAAAGCTCACAGTGTCCCCAGGGCAGCAGAGGGACTTGGACTCACTCTGCCACCGAAGCGTCGGTGACCCTGGTCACATCACCCAGCCTCTAGACAGAGGCGGGAGGGGGAAAGCTCTAACCATGCAAGGGTGAGACCCATGGACCCAAGATGCCCAGTCCTCTCTAGGTCGGGTTTCAACGCACAGAAATCAACACCACCAGTGATTGTGAGAGGTGCAGAAGCGGGAAAAAGGTTCCGTGGTGGTTCAGGACCACAGCTCAGCCACCTCTCCCTCTCGATCTTGCATTCTCTGAGAAAACACTGGGGAGCAACAGGAAATCAACTTCCCAGACCATGCCTTGACAGGGAAAATGAGGGTGGTTTTCCATTACACCAGATCAATCCGTTAACGTAACACAATTGAAAGCCCCCTGCAGACTTAAGATGCGTGTCTGAAGCCGCATTAACCTGCCCCGCCGATGCTGGGGAGGCCAGAACGAGGATTACTGCAGCTAATAAGATTGGAAAAGACCACTCATTTTGTCCATCAAGAAAGTAAAAAGCCCCAGAGTAAAAGCAGCCCCTGACGTGGGGCAGCTGATCCCCTCGTTCCCTGAAAGCACTCACGGCCACAAATGGTTTTGCCAACACATAAAGGGCTAAATCCTGCCCATCCTCACACATGTGGAAACCCACTGACGTCAGTGGCCACAGTGGTGTCACTGAAGGCAGGATGGAGCTCAAGGGGTCCCATTTTATTACTCTAGGAACAGTACAATGTACTAACAACAGCACAGAAGTCCCCAGAGATTCCAGCACATATTTTGTTTTGAAAACGTGACCAGACTTTTGACATCTCCAGTTACAGAAACACATCTTCTGGGAATTAATGAAGCATTAGCAACACTCAGCATGACTAATATGACCATTAAAAGGTATATTTTTTGAACCTCAAGATATAAAATAGGAAACAAGACAGAAATAACTATCCCTACAAAGACTGCATTTTGTTCCCATCATTTTTCCCAGCTACATTTAGCTCCGTGGAATAACAGCAGGTTGAATTCTTGCTGAATTTTCACCACTGAAAATTAATAGTCCCACTGAAGTCAGTGCACATGTCATGAACTTGAGCTAAGAGTTGCAGAAATTCAGTATATTCAGCACGTTGGAATTTCTAACACACTTATGGTACATTATGCCATTTATTATGGCTCATTAACCAGATCTTTCTGGGCCCAGTGCTGGTTACATTTATTAAATGCCCACACTAAAAGCTCTAGGCACTCCAACAGTTAATTGGGTTTACAGGTATAAATGATAGTCACAAAGAAGTCATATATAAAGAACTAGTTCTCCACCAGCCAACAACTCAAGGAACAAAACAGCTCCTTCTCTTCCCCAACCCCCTCTCACTGCTTCTCTTGCAATTCATGAGAGGGCTCCTGCCAGGCTGATTTGTTATTTGTCTATCATGAGGCTTCATTGGTATCATCTGAGAGGTAGAAGATTTTAATACTCCCATCAGATATAAGAGATGAAGGTAAAGCTAAGAATGTACCCATAACAGGAATGCAAGAATTCCTCTGGATTTTCTCATGGGGCAATTAGTTTGCTTCAAGGGTATAAAGCTCTTGAACAAAATCAAAAGTAAAACTCTGCTGAGTAATTGTCTCCACATGAGGGAAGATTTCAAAAGCTGCAAATAAACACCACAAACCAGCAAACGCTTGCTGTGTAGAAAGACTCCACCTCCTCACAAAATACAGCTTTTTATTTTGATGAAAAATAACAAGACACTTTCACGTGCATATAAAAAAAAAAAGTAAAAATCCCTCTTTTGTGTAGCTGTTTGCAGTCAAGGAAACTCTGCCCTTGGATTTCCTCTGCTCCCTCCTACCAACGAGCAGCAACCCCCTGCACGAAGCACTGCACAAAGAAGCACCAGAACCACAGGCCCGATCCCAGACATGCTCAGAACCACGAAGGACGACAAGAAACACGTGCAGCAGCCGAGACCTTTGCTTTGAAACAGGGGAAAGAGATCAAGAAGAAAAACAAAATAAAACAAAACCTTGGGCTGCCTACAGTGCCGTGCTCTGGAGGGACTCCTGTCCAGGTGGGGAGGTGGAAAAGAGGATGTGGGCTCCAGCAGCTCTAAACCGGGTTCCAGGGAGTCCTTTCATCTGATCCCCGCTACGGGCACCTGCTGCTGCTTGCGGATCTTGTTGAAGAGCTCCATGTACTGCACCACGGTGTCCGCTGGGCTGTAGATGCTGTCGTGCTTGGTGCCGAACACGGACGGCAGGCCCGGAGTGTGGTTCCCCATGAAGCTCTGCATGAACTCCATGAGCAGGTTCCAGCAGTCGTTGGCTATCACGCAGGGACAATACTCCACCTGGCAAGGAAACCACAGCCCTGGGGCAGTAACTGTGCGGGAGGCGGAGTGCTGTTCACAAAAACACCACAGAATCCCCCACAGAATGAGGACGGACAAATACAAACCAACAGGATGTACTGGGAACACAAGCAATCCCTTCCAAAGGGGAGGGGTGGTAAAACGTACCCCACAAGGGCACTGCCTTTACTAAATCCCCAGTAGCAGAGGTCTTGGGACATCGGTTCAAATACCACGTTAAGACCAAAACCAGACTTCACTCCCACGTGCTGGTAGGTTGACACCTCGTGTGGCTGTGACACCTTTCGGGGGTGCACTGGGAAAAGCCACAGGACGTAAGGAATGGAAGCGTTTGACTAAATACCAGTCTGGTCCCAAATCAGGAGCAAGCCCTGAAAAAACTACGAGGCTAAAAGAGAAACAGCCAAACTGCCAGGCAAATCTGGTCCTGAACTCAAGCTTAGGGTAAAAGCAGCTTCTGTTTAACGCCAGCTGAACAGCAGCACTGACACTACAACACCCGGGTTTGCTGCAGTGAAGAACAAAACCATTTCTCGGCCCTTCTCCCTGCTGGCTTTGAACACCTGCCCCACAACTGCACAGCAGATTATAAGGATCCGTGTGTTTAGGAAAAGCATAAGCTCTGATTCTGAAAGAACTTTAAGCATTTATTTCTCAGCTCTTTTGAAGACTGTTAGGCACCAATATACCCAGATGTCTGGAGTCTGACCTACTCTGCTTTACCCTTCCCAGCTCCTTGCCATTTCCCCAAGATGTTTTTCAGCTTCCACAGCTCATGAGCCTTTGACTGACGCTTGTGCTTGGCCAAATCTCTCCAAATGCCTTCCTGGATCCTCCCGTGCCCCCTCGTGTGTGCCCAGTCTGCTTCAGCCCAGTTCCTGCCCCCCGATCGCCAGCAGCCGACGCTCTCACGCCTCAGCAGCGGCCGCAGCACGGAGCGGAGCGTGCAGAAGGGGGCTGATGGCAGATCCCAGCCTGTCACGCACCGACCCCCGCCCAAGGCTCTCTGGTGAGAGGGCCATCTCCACACCATGTGAGCAGAACCTGGGGAAGAGGGCCCTGCTCGCCTGGGGCTGTGTCTGCTCAAGATGGAGCCAGAAAGAAAAACCCAAACCAGCACTGAACTGGCAGCTGAGGAGGTCAGTTTGTCCCCCTTGTGCTTATTAACTTGAAGTGTGCTACCTCTGCTCTGCGCGGGGACTTGAAGCGGCCGTTTAGTTTGATGACATCCCTTCAGAACTCTTGCTGACGCAGAGACAATACAAACCACAATACTGACCCAGCCTGGGCAGCCCCAGAGCACCTGCCTGAAAGGAGATAAACACCCCGCGTGCCGGAGACACGAGCACATCTACCACAAACTACCACCAACAAGCAACACAACCGAGGCATGGCAGGGCCGGGGGATTTCTCACCTCACCTCCACCACGGGACTTCCCCGTCAGCAGTTGTATTTCATACCCTCCCACGTGGATCCTTACCTCCACAGATATCCCACGGGCGCTGGGCCCCATCGTTACCGTGCCCACCTTCACCAAGAAGTCGCAGTACTGGTAGCGAGTGCCCCGGCTCTCTATCTTGTTGGCCTTGGCATTTTGGAAGAAGCCTTTCAGCTTCACCATGAGGATGTCAAAGTTGGCGTCCGCTATCAGGCAGGGGCCGTTCTCGAAGAGAGCGAAGCAGCTGAGGGGATATTCGGAGTTGTGCATCACGTACATCAGCTTGCCCGTCTGCCCTGAAAGAAGAGCAAGGACGTGTGGGTTGTAAAAACAACGGGTTTGTGCTTCTGTGTGCTTTAAAAATAAGAAGCATCTGGTTTTTTCCTTTGTCCTCCTTGTTGCTGTAACTCCAGGGTCCCTGCACCGCTCGTATGTGTTTTGTGTCAGGGAATAGTTGTATTTCTGGCAAAGGGGGCGAAAAAATAAATCTTCTGCCAGCACAACTCAGAGACCAGAGGTTGAGCTGGATTTGATCTCCTTCTCTGGAGAGAGTCTAAATCACCTGGACACAATCCTGGACATTTTCCTCAGCTCCAACCTACACCTCCCCTGGGGCAGCTTGAGGCCAGTTCCTCTTGTGCAGTCCCTTGTCCCTTGGGAGCAGAGCTGGACCCCACCTGTCTGCAGCCTCCTGTCAGGAGCTGTCAGAGCCAGAAGGTCTCCCCCGCTCCACACCCCCAGGAGCACTCGCAGGGACACTGCGTCTCCCGGAGAGCAGAGGGGAACCGCAGCGGGCACCTTGCGGGGTGGAGAAGGCAGCAAGGCGGCCGCTCCTTCCCCAGCAGGACCCATAAATAAACAAACCAGCGACAACCCGCGGGAAAAGCCTCGACCCTCCCGGGCCCGGGCGAGCCGCGGCCTCCCCGACAGCAGAGCCCGTTCGCACGGCAGACCGGGCCGGCAGCGCGGCCGGGGTCCGGCTCCGCCAGCAACCCCCGGGCACCGCGGCAGGGAGCTGCGAGCGGCAGCGGCAGGAGCGGAGGGGAGCGGAGAGGAGCGGAGGGGAGCGGGGGCCGCGGCCCGGCGCTGACCTTGGCTGCCGAGGGTGGAGGCGGCGGTGTGGTAGGTCTCGCAGTCCACGCAGAACGTCCCCTGCTTCTCGGCGCCCAGCACCTCCAGCTTCCGCGTCAGCAGCTCCACCGTCTGCTGCACGCTCTTCCCCTCCGCCACCGGCACCTGCGCCACGCTGCGACCGGGGGAGCGGGGTCAGACACCGGGGGAGCGGGGGCAGCACCACCGGGGGAGCGGGGGCAGACTCCCGCCGGCAGCGCAGCGGGCCCGACCCGGCCCGGCCCCCCCCCCGGGTCGCGGAGCCCCTCGCTCACTCGCCCTCCCTGCCCCCGGCCCCACCGTTACCAGGTGACCCCCATCTTGCACCGGAACCGACGCGACGCCGGGAGGAGCGGATGTGACGTCTAACCGGAAGGGGCGGGCTCCAGGCGCACGCGCTGCCGGTGCGGCCCCGGCCCCGGCCCCGGTCCCGGTCCCGGTCCCGCCGCGATGCCCAAAGCCCGGCGCGCTCGGGGCCCCGGCCCCGCTCCCGGCCCCGCGTTGCCGCTGGCCGAGCAGATCCTGCGGGACGCGGCCCCGCGACCCACGGCGCGCGGGAAGCGGCGCGCCGAGCGGGCCGAAGGCGACGGGGATGGCGGCGGGGAGGGCTACGTGGACTCGCGGCTGTCCCGGCGCATCCTGGAGCAGGCGCGGAGGCAGCAGGAGGAGCTGGAGGCCGAGCACGGTCCCGGCGCGCCCTCCGTCCCCAAGCAGCGCGGCCCGGCGCTGGGTGAGCCCCCGGTCCGTCCGCAGCCGGCCCCTGGGCCCGGAGGGTGCGCGGCCCCGAGCTCAGCCAGCGCCGCTCCCCCGCAGGCCCGGCCGCGCGCGGCCCCGGCTCCGACTCGGAGGACGATGAGGAGTGGCCCTCGCTGGAGAAGGCGGCGGCAATGGCGGGACGGAGCGGGGAGTACGGCGGGGAGGTGGCGGTGGACCCCGAGGACGAGGCGGCCATCGAGCTGTTCATGAACAAGAACCCGCCGCTGAGGTGAGGAGCCGGCGGGGGAAGGGGCCGGGCCGGGCCGGGCCGGGGCAGCCCCTGACGCGCATCCCTCCGGCCCCAGGCGCACGCTGGCGGATGTCATCATGGAGAAGATCACCGAGAAGCAGACGGAGGTGGAGACGGCGCTGTCGGAGATATCGGGCTGCCCCGTGCCCCAGCTCGATCCCCGCGTCCTGGAGGTCTACAGGGGCGTCAGGGAGGTGAGGCCCCTGCTGTCCCTCAGAGAGGCTGTGCCCGCCCTCCTCTCACGGGCTCTTCAGCGGGGACCTGCAGTTTGTGTAGCACTGCCCACGGGAGGGTCTCGGAGTGTTCCCAAGTGACAGTCTCCTGAGCACCGTGCTCCGGCCAAGCCTGGGACGGTCCTTAGGAGCTGGGACGGTGCTTTCTCAGCAGAGATGCTGAGGGAGGGGACAGGTTTCTCATGGCTGTGACACAGCCCTGCTGCCCGTGCCCCTGTGTCACGGCCTGGCCTCTGTACGTGTTTTCTAAGGTGCTGTCCAAATACAGGAGTGGGAAACTCCCCAAGGCGTTTAAAATCATTCCTGCCCTGTCCAACTGGGAGCAGATCCTCTACATCACAGAGCCGGAGACGTGGACAGCGGCTGCCATGTACCAAGCCACCAGGTGAGGTCAGCTCTGGGAGCTGCTGACAGGAGTTTTTAACTTTTTATAATTGGAACAAGATTTACAAAACCCTGGCCTGTCCCCTGCTGGGCCCCCTCTCTTCCTCACGCCTCACTTTGTGCTTTGCTTTTCCCAGGATATTTTCGTCCAACCTGAAAGAGAGGATGGCCCAGCGGTTCTACAACCTGGTGCTGCTGCCACGGGTCAGGGATGACATCGCAGAGTACAAACGCCTCAATTTCCACCTCTACATGGCTTTGAAGAAGGCTCTGTTCAAGCCGGCGGCCTGGTTCAAAGGTGGGACCCACTGCAGGGCTGCCCGTCCTGCCCGGGAGTCTCTCGCCCTCGGGGAAGCTCAGTGGGCGCGCGTGTTGCGGTGACAGGATATTGTCCCCTGGGTGCCACGGCCCTGGGGGCTCAGCAGGGAGGAGAAGAGGTGAAAGAGATGCGGGGAGTCCCACCTTGGTGGACGAGGTGGCTTCCAAAGCCCCAGGGGTCCCTTTGCGGTGTTTGGGGTGGACGGGTGACGAGCGCTGTGGGGTCACGGAGGTGGTGCCAGCCAGGGCTGGCAGGTGTTGGGCTTCTCTGGAGGTTGATCTTCCACAACACTGGACACTTCTAAGATTCAGCTGGACACAGGGTGCCAGGCCATCTTCTCTAGACCACGCTTTGACAAGAAAGGTTGGACCAGATGATCCTTGAAGTCCCTTCCAACCTGGTGTTGTATGATTCTGTGACTGAGGGCAGATCCCAGCCTGTCTCGGGTCCGATCTCCGTCTTGTCTGGCAACCTGAGCTGGTGTGGGGCTCACGGCAGGGAGGTGCTGCGACCCCTGTAACAGCAGCTGCTGGAAGAGCTGTTCCTGGGGTCAGACGTGTCCTGGGCTGGGAGAAGGGGCTTCAGCCCAGGGCTCTGCCGGCCACGGCAAAGACAGGCAGGGCCTGACTCTTCCCCCTCCGCAGGGATCCTCATCCCGCTGTGCGAGTCGGGGACCTGCACGCTGCGGGAGGCCATCATCATCGGCAGCATCCTCACCAAGTGCTCCATCCCCGTCCTGCACTCCAGGTAACGCTGGGAGGCTGCGGGGACACCGCTGCCAGGCCTCGAGCTGCCCCTCAGCCTCTCGGGTGGCTCAGCTCCCTCTGGGGTCGAGATCCACGGCTCAGCACGGGGTTTGTCACCTTTGTGCCCGGCGGTCCGTGGCTCTCGCCCTCACCCCGGCACTCCCTCGGTCCCCGCAGCGCGGCCATGCTGAAGATCGCCGAGATGCAGTACAGCGGCGCCAACAGCATCTTCCTCCGGCTGCTCATCGACAAGAAGTACGCGCTGCCCTTCCGCGTGGTGGACGCCCTCGTCTTCCACTTCCTGGCCTTCCGCACCGACCAGCGGGACCTGCCCGTGCTGTGGCACCAGAGCTTCCTGGCCTTCGCCCAGCGCTACAAGGAGGACCTCTCCTCGGAGCAGAAAGAGGCTTTGCTCGAGCTGCTCAAGTTCCACAGCCACCCGCAGATCTCGCCGGAGATCCGGAGGGAGCTGGTGAACTCCAAGACGCGGGACGTGGAGGGGCAGGAGCCCGTGGCCATGGAGTGAGCGGGGACAAGCCGCGGCCTGCCCGGCTCCCGGGACGCTGCCGGATGAGCGAAGCCGTTGGGAGGGGGGTTTGCGGGAGCAGCCGCCCCGGGACCGCGCTGCTCCAAGCGGGCGCTGGGGACAGGCTGTGCCCGTGGAGCTGTGCCCCGCTCCCTGCGCTGCTTGTCACGGGGCAGGGCAGCCGCTGTCCCCCCTGGGACCTGGTGCCACCAACGCGCGGGAGGGTTTGGGATTGTTCCGGTGTTGGAAAATAAAACCTGAGCCGTGTCTGTCAGTCGGGGGTGGTTCTGCCCCGTCCCCACCTTCTCCTGTCCCCAGCAGGTGGCAGAGCAAAGCCACCAGCCGCTGCAGATCGAGCCTGCGCTGCCGGTGCTGTCCCCAGGCTGCTGTCCCCACACTGCAAAGGGAGAAGTGGCCCCTGAGCACCCCCTCTTCCCTCCCTGTCTGCTCGGGCAGGGGAAAGGGGCTGGGACCCCAGAACTGTTCCCAGAGCACAAAACTCTGCTCCCGGGGGGCACAGTACTGGCTGCTGTTGGTGCTTTGGGGTTTCCCAAGGGCATGTTGGTTGTCACCAGGTGGGAGCAGGGACACCACGGGGAGCGTGCACATGGCAGCACTGGGAGGTCACCCTGCCCGGCCCCATCCCCACCCTGCCTCTGAAGCACCGGCCCCCTTCCCCAGGGACTGCCCCAAGCTCCTCCCTGGCTGCCCCCCTGGGTTTACCTTTGGCGAAGCTGTGGGGCCGTTGTCCTCACCTGGCCAGCGAGACCACCTGGTGACCTGCCCAGTGCCACCTGCACTGGCAGCCCCTGCAGGGGCTGTCCCTCCGTGTCCCGCGGGTGCTGCCCTTACCATGGGGAATCTTTCATCTTCCCTTCTCTTGAGAGTTGGCACCTTCTCCCGTGACAACGGCCGCGACAGGAGCAGCGATGTGAAGAGCCGCACGCGAGGCCGGGCTGGTCGCGCACCACAGCGTCTGCTCCTCGGCTTCCTGATTTTATCTCCTTTCTCTCAAGAAGGCAGAAACTGATGAGAGCAAGAGGGTGGGAAGTTGCTGCCTCCTCTCCAGTGGCTGCTCTGGTCAGTTCTTCCATCCACCATCTGTGAGCTGCCTCAGGAGCCAAACGCGTCCCTCAGCTGCTGCAGCATCTCAGTGGGGTTAGAGCTGCTGGTCATAGAATCGTTTTGGTTGAAAGATACCTTTCAAATTAGGGAGTCCAACCGTTCCCCCAGCACTGCCAGGGCACCACTGACCCATGGCCCTCAGCACCAGAGCTCCGCGGGGGGGCTTGGAAACCCCTCCAGGGATCACGGGGACTCCACCCCTGCCCTGGGCAGCCTGGGACAGCCCTGGAGTGAGCTGTCAGAGCCAGAAGGTCTCCCCTCAGCCTCCTTTGCTCCAGGCTGAGCACCCCCAGGTCCCTCAGCCACTCCTCACCCCCCTTGTGCTCCATCCCCTTCCCCAGCTCCCTTGCCCTTCTCTGGGCACGCTCCAGCCCCTCAATGTCCTTGTAGCAGGGGGTCCTTGGTGAGGTTCCTTCCTGCCCGCCCCGCATTTCCTCCTGCCCTTGTAGCCCCAGGAAGCTGGAACCTGCAGGAGCTGCCCCAGGGGCTGCCCCGGCTGAGGGGGTCCCCCCAGAGCGACCGGGGCAGAGGCAGGAGCTCTGGGGTTGGGGGGAGGCTGAGCTCTGCCCTGGGCAGCGAGGAGCAGGACGTGGAGCAAGAGCGCAAAGGGAAAAACCCTTGAGGCGTGCGGACTTGTTTGAAATACTTTATTGCAACATCATACGGTCCTCTGGTTCTCCCAGCAGCGGGACTCTTGCGTGTGAACGCCAAATGAGTTTCCTTTTAAATTAAAACATTTATATATATAAAAAAAAATTTCTTTCTGTTTGTGCAGACGGGCCCTGCGCTCCCCCAGCCGTCCTGCTGGCCTTCCTGAGGCTGGAGGAAGAGCAGCAGCCCCATCTTCTTACACCTGATAAGACTTGTTTTTTGTTTCTAGTGGCAACCAAAAAGGAAGATTTCTCCCCTCTTTTCTGCATCCCCCACGGGAGGACAACGGCCACAGATCCACCTGTCCAGAGGTCGCCAAGCAGCAAGAGTCTACCTCCCGTCCCTGCAGAGTCTCTCTGGCTTCTCCTGGTTAATACACTTCTACTGTTTAATGGTTTTCTCTTAGAAAAGCAGCATTATTTTTCGTTTAAACACTTTTTTTTTTTTATAAAAACTAACAGACAGGATCAACAACAACAATACAAAAAAATGCAATAATCGCTTTTGAACTCAAGTGCGCAGCAAATTTTCCACCCTATCAGGATACAACTCAGACCCGCGCGGAGATCAACGCAAGGCAGCCCCCTCCGAACGCGACCCGAGATCCCTGCTTTGGAGGGGGGAAGATGCATTTTCAGACTATAGCAGCACGTTCAAATGGATTTCTTAAAACCTAGTCTGATGTCTAAGCTACCTAAAAACCCAACCAGCTTCCAAGTGAGAGTCTCCCGTTGCCCAGGGAGCGAGGGAAGGGGACGAAGGGCGAAGGCACGATTTCGGAAGGAGAGGAGACCAGCGTCCAGGCCCCACAGCAGGAGCTGCAGCGTCTTCCTCCCTCCCCATTTCCCAGCAGTTAACAATAAATTAAGCAGCCTCAGTGGGGCAGCGGAAAGGCAAAGGGGCCTGCGCCCAAACCTCGCCCAGGAGGCCGCTCCCCGAGGCGAGGACTTCTCTGCCGTCCACGCCGACGGGGAGCGCGTCCCGCGGGCGAGCCGAAAACCCCCAAACCCAAATCTAGGAACACGGAACAAGCCACACGATTCCCCTCCAAGCAGAAGCAGCCGGGCCAACCCCCCCAGGAGCCACCGCAATCTGGCACGAAGCAATTGGGACCAAGGGGCCAACAAGCACCTGCTCCCTCCTCCCGCACACTCTGGTCCCCCTCGTGAGCCGTGCAGCCCCGCAGCACCCCGGCCCAGAGGGAGGTGGGGGGTTAGAAGCGTTTTGGTCACGCAGCCCGGCGTGAGAGGCTCGCTATCCATGATTGATGGCCCCGCGGGGCTGGAAGTCGTCGCGGTCAACACCCCCGAGGAGCCGGCGAACAGCGGCCGGCCAGGCTACCAAGAACATGAACTAAGAAACATTTTACAACTTCATTTTGGGTCCTGCTCCCCCTCCCCAAGCAATTCTTGTGCCCTGCCACCACAGAGACGGTCGCTTCACCCCAGCAGAAGCCCACGAGCGGCATCGAGCTCCGCCAGCCCGGCCGCTCGCTCCAGTAAGACGAGCTCGGATCCTGCTCCTGGCGAGCGGAACAAATCCCCAGCAGGCGTCGGACGGAGGGGGCCGAGGGGTCGGGGCGGTGGGATGCAGCGACCTTCGGGTGTGCAGGGCGAGGTCCTGCTGCGGCGGGGCCGGGCGGCTCTCGAGAAGGGCAGGCTGGTCACAGGTTGATGTCCGTGACATCTGTGGGCGTGCTGGTGGGCTGGCTGGCCGGGTACGCAGCAGTCTTGGCGGCACGGTATTCCTGGTGGGTTTGGGACGCCTGTTTCAGGCTCTCGGCTAAGGCTGCCTCAATCTGCTCCTGACAGGCTTTCAGGCAGTCCTGTGGGAGAGGGAGCGAGACAAGAAGCCTCAGTTCTCTGCTCTTCAGAGGTGGGAATCTCATAAATAGCTCAGAGCAGCTGCTGGGCTACGACTCTGGCCCCTGGAGCATCTAAACGCACAAGACAAAGAAGCCTTTCTCCAACCAGGGTCATCTCCAGCTTGTCTGTGCTTTAGGCCCCTCCCCGGGAGAAGCCCCACGCTCGGGTTGTCTCCTCCCCACCTCCCTGCTTGACCACACTCTCAAGGAATAGCCATTGTGCCCATCGGAGCTTCCCAAAGCATCCGGGCTCGTGCCCCGGACGCGGCGTGTGATTGCCACGCAGTCAGCTGCTGCTGGTGACCGAGAGGGTGGAGAACAGCTCCACGCAGACTGGTATCAACTGGTACAACCGAGCACCCCCGGAGCCCCAGGCAACGGCCAGCGCGTGGCACCACCTCAGAGCCCCACCTGCCTCCCCCAGCCCTGCCAGAGCCCTGCGGGATCGTCTCTGCCCACATCCGAGCCAGGACGAGGCCACTCCCCGCTGGGTGCCCTGCCTGACACGGTCCCCATCCCCTTGGGGACCTCCAGAGGCAGTCGGACCCGACCCCCCCAGACCCGACAGCCGCCCCAGCCACGCGGCCCCTACAACGCTGCACCCCATCGACGCCGGGTCCTTACAAGAACGGTGCCGTGGCCACGTGGCTTCTCACAAGGCTTTTACCTTCCCGCTCTCCCCTTGGGCAGCCCCGTGTGACTCACCCGCACCTCCCCAGGGCCCAGGGACGCACCAGCCCCGTGACCGGGGAGGCACGGGGGGCCGCAAGCAGCAGCATATCATTTCTAGTAAGAGCAACCCCCCCTGTTTTCTCCCCACATGAGCTGTGACCAGAGGAGAAAACTCCTGCACTCCAACCCCAGAGCACCGTGACCCACCGGAGCCACGGCCACGGGG
Source organism: Actenoides lindsayi (assembly GCA_025331215.1). Taxonomy (NCBI): domain Eukaryota; kingdom Metazoa; phylum Chordata; class Aves; order Coraciiformes; family Alcedinidae; genus Actenoides; species Actenoides lindsayi. The sequence continues at coordinate 7,375 of WTSP01006628.1, read as the reverse complement.
CACACCCCGGCCCCCGTGCCAGGGGGCACAAGGTGGCATTTCGCACTGGCGGCCGGAGCCGCTGGCCGTGGCGGGCACTCGCTGGATATTGTGTCACACCAAAATATCTTACCAGGAATCTGCCGCCAGTTCTTAGAAACTGACAGAGGATGTGGCGAGTGAAAATAGCAACGCCCACCTCCCCTTCCCACGCCGCTTCCCGTCAGCGCAGCCTCCAGCCACCCGCAGCCCTGGGGCGAGCTCGCTGCGGGGCCCCCGGCCACGGCCAGCCCGGCGCCGGGCTCTGGGTGGGCGACTTCGGCAGATGCCGAGAGCCGGTCTGGCGGCGGCAGCCAGGCCCTTCTGCCAGCTGGCCGAGCCTCGGGGGTCTGGTCCCGCTGCAGGTGGGGCGAGGACCGGTCCAGAGCGGCTCCAAGGCCCAGCCCAGGCCAGCGATGAGCCAGCCTCAGCGCGACAGCCCAGCTCCCGCCGGCTGCGGAGCGGCTCCAGCCCTGCACCATCATCCCCACCGACCCCCTGCGCCCCCAGCACTGCCTGCCTGCAGGAAGGGCATCGCTCGCTCCTCCGCTGCGGAGCCCGAGAGGAAAACCCAGTCACAGCCCAGGGACACTGCGAGGGCAGGTTCTGGGAGAAGCATCAACACCATGAACGCAGGAGGTCGGGTGCTTCCCCTGGGAGCTCCACAGCCCCACGGACACATCCCTGGGGCTGCCCTTGGCTACGGGAGCTGCCCCGGGGCTGGGTGGGCAGCCGCTCACACCGGGCAGGCTGTGGGCAGAGCAGATGCTCTCCCCGGGCTGAGGGGGGAGGGGAGCAGAGGTGTTCTGGGCTCCATTTCGGTTCCCCTCCCTCCCTCCCTCGGCGGTGCCCTCCCTGCTTCCCACCTGTTCCCTCTACCAGGCCTGGCCCAGAGCAGGTTTCAGTCCCTGCCCCATTCACCGCAGCAGCTTGAGAGCAGCTGGCTGCACCCATTCCCTTTAAAAAGGCTCTGGCGAACACAAGAAAATGAGAAAGCCGCACAAATAGCTCAGCTCGCCCTCCTGCCCCGTCCCCTCCCCGCCTGCACAAAGCCTGGGCGCAGCCTCCCGCCCGCTGCGGCACCGGCACCTCTTCCAATTCCCAACGGTGGTGTCAGGGGACTGTAACCAACCCCCCCCGGCTGCCGCCGTCAGCGCCGGGGCAGAAGAAAAGATCAAAAGGGGCCCCTGGCAGAGGAAAGGCTCCCGATGACTTCACTATGGCAGGAACAACCTGGAAGCAGGGAGCTCGCCAGGGTCCCCATTGCAAGGGTAGCGGAGGGGCGGGCACGTGTCCCCCACTGTCCCGGTGTCCCCAGCAAAGCCGCCGTGCCAGGGTCCTGGAAAGCTTTGTGCCCTCGACCCCCTTCCCACCCGAGTCCGGGCACCTGCAACCAGACACCAGCAGAGCTGAGCAGATGCCGAGCCCGGCTTCTCCCGCTGCCCCATCCCACCGTGTCAACCCGATCCTGCCAACACCTGCCCGCCCCGGGAACAGACGTTCCCCTTTGTGCTGCTCTTCAAAGGCTCCTGAGCTCGCCCCGCTCTGCGCAGGCAGCGCTCGGTGGCCACGGGCCCGACCAAGGTGCTGTGTTTAGAGATGCTCAGTCATCCAAACAGCATCGGCAACATTAGGAACAGCCCCATTTCCTCCCCTGCTAGGAGTCACAGAGTTGGGTTTGTTGGCAGAGACCTTTCAGATCATGGAGGCCAACCATCCCCCCAGCACTGCCAGGGCACCACTGACCCCTGTCCCTCAGCACCGCAGCTCCAGGGCTTGGAAACTCCTCCAGGGATCACGGGGACTCCACCACTGCCCTGGGCAGCCTGGGACAGCCCTGAAGGGGAAGAAATTGTTCCTCAGCTCCAACCTAAACCTCCCCTGGGGCAGCTTGAGGCCGGTTCCTCTTGTCCTGTCCCTTTTTCCTTGGGAGCAGAGCCCGACCCCCCCTGGCTCCAACCTCCTGTCAGGAGCTGTCAGAGCCAGAAGGTCTCCCCTCAGCCTCCTTTGCTCCAGGCTGAACAAGCCCAGCTCCCTCAGCCGCTCCTCACCAGACTCCTGCTCCAGCCCCTTCCCCAGCTCCAGTGCCCTTCTTTGGTAGAAATTCTCAGAGAATTTTCATTTTTTGACATATTCTATGAGAAGTAAAAAAACCCCAATAAAGGCCTCACTTGAATGCAGTGCCCCCAGACCGCATCTGCAGCAGCGGTCAAAGAAATGATTGTTTTAATTTGCATCTTTTTAGTTTGCTGCTGGATTCCACCACACTGCTGCTATTTTTGCTGCAGAACAGGAAGATGCTCTGCTAGGTGAGCTCAAAAGAAGTGAGGTGGGCTGGGGCTCACGGGACTTACATCCAGGTAGCACGAACCCAAGGGGCCACGTTCCCTCCCTATCAGGACAGCTGAGTGTGGCTCTGCCCCCAGTGCAGCTCCTTGGAAAGCCTGTACATTCACACATTTTCGTTCCCAGGGATGCCTGGAAGGCATCACCCATGAAGGCAGTGGCTGTCGTGACTACTTTAATTAGTACTTGTGCACACTAATTCTGCTAAATTTAGCACCTCCGTCTGCTCATTTACAACCCAGCTGGAGGGCAGTGGAGAGCAAAGGAAAAGGGAATGTAATTGCTCTGGCCTTGGGGATTAAATTCTGATGGAGGATTTAGTCAATAGATACTTTTTTCCCTCTCTTGGGGGTGAAAATAAATAAAAAATAGGTTGCAGTTTCCTGGAAAACAACCAACGTGTCCAAATACCTGTCTGCCACGTACAGCCGGCAGAACACATGGTATCACTGAGTTGTTTCAAGGCTGAGTCCCACACAGGGCTTTACAGACTGATCCTATTAATTACCAGATACTAGGAAATAAGATCAAGGGGTTTTTTTCTGTATGTAAACGCTGGTAAGAGACTCATGGTCTTTCAGCACGTTGTCTCTTCCCACGCTGTGTGTAGGGACTGGAACTTCTCTGTGAGCAGGAGGGCAGACTGATCCTCTTCCTCTGCTGTCAGGAAGGACGTGCAGTTAAATAGTCGAATGTTATTTTTCACAGTCTCTCCAGAGACTTGTAAAAACTTTGTTCTCGTCAGGCCCAAAGGGATACAGACTCCTGATAGCCTCAGAGGGATTTTGGGCAGATCACCTCTCCCCAGGGTATCGGCCGGGTCTTGGCAGCACAGCCCACGCTGAAGATCCCCAGGGCATGCTCTGGTTTCTCTCACCCTTCCCTAAAAAGTGAAGGGAAAAAAAAAAGCCAAAAAAAAAGTGGAGAGTTAGAAGAGGTTGACGTATCAGTGCTCAAGGCTCTTGTCTCCTTTCTGCTGCCTCTCCTGCACAGCATCCCTGGGTCAGGAGAAGTGGCCCCTTTTCTCCTGACAGCTCCAGCCCCAGATCTGCTGAGCTCTCTGATGCCTGCCGAGGAGAGCAGGGCAGGAGGAGCCGTGCTCACTGGGGCTCTGCTCTGTGGATCCTCACCCCCAGCCCCACTCTGCTGAGATGCAGGGGAAGGAGGGTGACACCTCGCTCTGCCAGCTCTCTCTTTTGGGTTCACCTTGGGAGGAACCGGAGAAGTCAATTTCCCAGCACAATCAATAGCTAAGGGACAGGACTTTTTCTACCTTTCTGCATCCCAGACTACGATGAAAAATACAGTGTGTATACAAAGCCAGCAAAATTCATACTAGCTGAGTATTGTAGATTTTTTTTTTAATGCATTTTCCTTAAAATCCTGCTACTCTTTCTCATTAAAGAATATAAAAGTGTATATTTTAAGGTTAGTTTAAGGTTAACCATGCTCAAGCAGCTGATAGAAAGGATTGGTGTGGATAGACGTGCAACAACTGCTGTGAGGCACGTAGCTTTCTGCGAATGTCCTGCTCTCAGCCCTGGCTGCAGAGGTTTGCTGGGCTCCTACCTTCAGGCACCGACACTGCATTTAAATGGGATGCTGGGAAGGCGAGGGAGGCTGGATATCCCCCAAATTGTCCCCTGCCACTGGCGATTACAGTCAAATGCCAATTGCCAGCGATATGCTAATTGCCTGTTTGGGGTTTTGAGGTACTTCATCAGCCATAATTCATGCTTTGCTACATCTGTAGCTGTGGAAACTGTGGCTTTTCTCCCTGTTTGCCCTGGTTTGATTTGTTTTTGTCAGTGATTCCACTGTTCAGAAACCAGTGACAGGAGATTTTGTTTCTCTAACTACAGATTTCAGGTGCAAATTACTTGTAACTTAGTGCCCAGGAAAATCTTTTACATTGCTTCTATTCCTCCTTTTCAGGGGGAAAAAAAAATAATAAAATAATGGCTTGAGACAAATTCTGGAAATGTTGGGCTTTTGTATATCCCCAGAAAATAGATGTGATTCTTCAAAGTGAACAAAGAAAGTCAATGATACATTAAGCTTTCTGCATTCCAGGAAGAAAAAGGAAAATGGTAATGTCCTGATGGAAATATTAAGTACTATACGTTATCTTGAAAAAAAAATATAAAAAAAAAGACTTGCACTGTGATTATGCTGAATAAGATGAAAATACACCCTTAAGTGGAGATGTAGACTTGAAACTCTATTCAGCTGCTCTGTGTGCAAGCAGAGTGTGGCCCTGGTGTTTCAGAGTCACAACAAATGCTCAACCTCGTTCGTTTAAAATGACATAATGGAAATATGGCTCTTAAAGCCACACGGAAAGTTGGTTTGGGTTATTTTTTGTTGGTGGTGGTTGGGTTTTTTTAAATTTTTTTTTTTTTTTTTTTAAGATTAAACTGTGGGCAAAATTACAGCACTTTATTAGAAAGTACAAGCAGTTCTGTGCCTGCTCTCTGTGGGTAACAGCATGAATGCTCCTGGAGCGTTCACTGGGTTATAGAAGGTGGTTACAGGGTCTGTGTTATTTCTGGTGCAGCTGAGACTTTCCAATTACTGAGAATGATACCATGATGCAGCTACTGAAATGGAACCAGTCACTGTTGCAGAAAGTATCTACCCAGGGGTTACTCTTGCAAACCTTGATAAAATCTGAAACCAGAACTGAATGCAATGTTTAAAGCAGAGGCTCCCCTATGGGGCGTGAAATGTGGAGCGCTAGGAAGCTTGTTCCCCTCTACCCAGTACAACCACCTGCCAGCACTACAGCAGTTCACCTTCCAAGAGCTTCATTGCACTGTCCTTGATGAGGGAGGTTGAAGCAGGTTCCGAATTTCAGTAGAAACCCTAAAATGTGCAGTCAAATGAGTGCTTACAGTCCTTACACCCCATCCCAGAGAAAGGTAAAATTTCCCTGTGATGTTGGACTGGGTTTAAAAAGGAAGTTGCAAGCACTGTGGACTTCATCAAAACCGTGTCAGAAACCCAGCAAGGAAGAGAGGTGTTATTGGAAGAAAATGAATTGCTTGTTCACCTCAGTGTTCTGGAGGATCAAATCCACCAGAAGAGCATCAGTCTGGAGGAACTCAGAATTTTATTCCTTCTGAGGAAATGGAAATTTCCCAGGATAATACACATAGACCAGGAGAACCCAAACATCCAAATTTTACCGAGTAGGTCTCTAAATTCACCCGTTCCCAGAGATAGCCTAATGTACAGTATCCAACCAAAATCCAATCAGAGGCTCTGCAAAACTATTTTAAAAGCAGAGACCGTCACAACACCAATTACAGCGGCAATGTGAGACATGCTACAGATGTATGGGTTGGATTTCACCCCCCGCACAACTGGTGACTCAGCTTTGCCTGTTGCAAGCCAGCTATCAGTTTGCAGAAGGTCACTGAGGTCCATTCCAAAATATTTTTTTGTTCAGCCAAACAAACGCTGACTGTTTTGCAAAAAGGTGAAGCTGACACTAATGTTTTCCATGACAGCAGCAGCCAACCCTAAAAACGGGAGGAATATAGATGTCCGGTATCAGTCATGGCTCGGGAGCCTGCACCTCATGCCATGAAAAGCAAAAGAAAAGTCTGATTTAAAGCTTGCAGGAGTTTTAGTAAATTCACTTAAAGAAAACAGCAGGCTCTGAACTTTGTCTGACTTGGACGCCGTTCTTCTATTTGTGTTTTTAAAAGAAGTAATTATTAGCTTTGTACTGTTCCTACTTTGCCTGCTTCTAATAAAGCGGGGAAAAGAAACTTTGCCCTGAACTTTAAAACTTAAATATCTGTAATCTTCTTCCTTTTTTAATATAGGCTAACGCTCATTGAGCACGGTACTGGTTTGCTCTGAGGTCTTGGAAAATGGGTAGGACGTTTCGTTCCCAGCAGAGTGAACAACACACTTTGCATCTGGATAAAGGTTTGTCCTCGAATCCGAAAATACTGCAAGGATGGGTTTAAGTATCTGAGAAGAAAACTTTAAAATGACTCCACTAGCATTCTCCCATAGCAACATGCTTTTAAAAATACTTGAGAGAGGTTAACAGAGAATTGCTGCATAATTCATAATTTTACAAATACATCTTCATCTCTTACCGCTGGGTTCTTACTCGCAGAAGTGTGTTGCAGAGGAGAAGCTGAACTGGGCACCAGTTAGTCACCTGCTCCAGGTAAGCTTATGAAAGTAAGCAGGAACCAGTGAGGTGCTGAGTCAGAATAACTGACACTGAATAAGGGGACTACAAATAGGTCACCACTGCTGCGAAACCAGCCTAATGATCTCCCTCCTGCCAGTGGGAGTTAAGCTGATAACCACCCAGAGCCTTTTGTCAAAACCCAAACGGACAGGAACCTTGATCCCTATGGCAAGGACCTGGAGATAAGAAAGGTCCTGCCCGAGGTAGTTGGCAGGCCAGCTGAGGCCAGGCAGGTTTGGGCTGGCTGCCTATCTCATTCCAAACCACCACGAAACTGGGGGAGGCCTTTGATGTTCTCCTGTGACATGGTCACGAGTGTGAACAGTTTCCAACACCTGCAGGCACTGGTACAGACTTCTTATGTTTTTAACACTACCTGCTTTAAACTCATCACCCCGTTGATGTCTGCCCGAGGAATGCGGCTGGACCTCTGGCGTGTCTGAGAAGAGTGTTTGCTGGATGAGAAACACAGGTTTGCCAGCGAAAATCTCCTCCTTGCTGATGGAGGCCATCGGTATTGCCTGTTCTGGTGGCTGAGGGTCCATGGCCCAGCTGAGGGGGCTGGGAGAGCAGGGAAAGGTCACAGCAAGAGCTGCTCATCAATGGTCCTCTGCTATTTTCTCTTAGTCACAAACAGAAGTCTGGTACTGATCAAAGTCTAATTTCCCTTTCCTCCATCATCCCATACCAGGTTTATTTCTTCACAACATTGTTTACAATTTGCTGTTGTCTGTTCTTTTTCTTTTTAAAGCCTTTTTTTTTTTTTTTTTTTTTTTCAAATATACCTTTCCCCCC
>WTSP01006627.1:40588-55251 GCA_025331215.1 Actenoides lindsayi | reverse complement strand
TGGGAGCGGCCATCAAGCCAGTTCTTTATCCACTGAATTGTCCATCCATCAAATCCATATCTCACCAGCTTGGAGACCAGAAATCAGGAGCACATCAGGACAGAAGTTTACAAGGGTCTTTTTCGTTCTTTTAATAGTAGCTGAGGATTTGAGACAAAAAATAAATAAATCTTATCCTCCTTCTGTGTCAGAGACAGAAGAACCATTCTTGATTAAACCCTGTTGTTAATACTAGTAATTTGCCTTTAGACAAGAAGGAAAATGTGGTAAGTTCGAGGCTGCTTCCTCACAGTTTTGGAAAGGCATGCAATAGCAGAAATTCTGGTATTAAAAAATAAAAAAAAATTAAATATGAATCTGTGCCATCTGAACACTAGTGCTTTCTTCCATTCTTAGAAAAATATATGACCATGTCACCGTGAGCTGGCATTAAATGGAGAAATTGCTAGTACTCCAGGAAGGAACTTCCTTTTACAAGATTTTCCATTACTTAATGGCAAGTTCCTGACAGCTGCCATAACACAGAATGAGATTGCACTGGGAATAGGAAACGCTCTTGCTCCTGGGGACCTCTGAGTTCTGTTTTCAAGAAAAATTCTTCAAGGAACTGCACTGTGATGCCAAGTGACATTCAAATGACAAAAGGTGTTATCACAGAAAGCTGGAAGCATTTGTGTCCCTACCGCTGATCTTTATTTCACTGCTTCTACTTGTTCTGCTTTCTGTGGATATAAGGCACGTGTGTAGAAAAAGCATCCTGATGATCAGATTTCTTTTACTATTGCCTTGTTACAGGTACACTGGTAACTCTGCAAGTTTATTTAATGATTTCTTGATACTAGCTTGCCTGAGTGCTGTTGATCTTTCTTGACTGAACTTAGTCGCAGAAGACATCTGGGACCATTAGTTTTGAATTCATAATTTGGGAGTTCACCTACAAACACAATTTTCTTTGCCACAGGAATTGGTCCATCATGTTGCATCACCTCTTTTGTCACATGAACAAAAATATAACCGACTTGTACAGTAGATGGAATTTCTTAAAGTAAAAACTCCAGGCAGGACCTTAGCCACTGGATCATAGCCTGCCTGCCCTTTCCCTTCCTGTTGCACAGCAGAGGCAGTGCTGGCTTCCCTCAAATCATGTTGAAGGGTGATGGGAGGCCCTTCCCTACATTTACTTGCCAGCAAAATATTAATGGTCAATAATGTACTTTGCTGAGAAAAAATTGGTATTGACAGCATGACCAGAGCAAGTTGGACATACCTACTATAGGAAAAGGACTTTGGCTTCCTTTCCCTGGTGTAAATGTATATTGGCCATTGGGAGCTAAGGACTCAGAAGACAGAAAGAGGCAAGCACTGAACACACAGCTCTTGGACTGCTTTGACTCTGGGTATCCAGCCTAGTCCTTGCCTCCCATGGACAGCTGACAGCTTCTTCATAAAGTGACAGACACACAGATCACTGTGGTCCTCTTGGGCTTGTACTGTTCAGATAAGTCCCCATTCTTAAGCTTTATAGACAATAAGACCAAACACATTCCATAGCCAATGTCCAAACAACTAGCTTAAAAGAGATACGCTGTGTTCTGGGCTTACAGTTTATCCTTTCTTCATTGTATCTCTTGAACCTTAGGTTGTAAACTCTTCAAGATAAAGGACCTGTTAGTTGTTTGCTCCACTTCATGACTGTGTAGACTAGCAACACTCTGTAGTCATATTCCTTCTGGGCGTTATACTTGGAAACATTATTTTGTGTAGAAATTAGTCTAAGATAGATTTTTATTTTGTCTTCACCTGTAGGTATCTATTCCAGACTTAAGATGCCTTTTTCATATTTCGGCCAACTTTTGGATTAAATACTAAATTTTTGTTTCAGGAGATTTCTAAGTGTACCCCGTCCTCCAGTTGTACCAGCTCAGATGCTGGGAAAATGTCAAACTCTCTTTTCTTCTCTGTTGAAAACACTGCATTGTCTCAGTCTTTACTTCAAAATATTATCATGGAACTCTTTATAATATTTTTCATGATTTTGAAATCTTTCAAGGTTTTCAGTTAGAAATATTTGACAGACATCTCCTGATACATTTTATTTCCACAGTATGAAACAATTAATTAAGCCTTAAGACTTGAGTATAGAACAGCAGTAAAATGAAGTGTGAGCTACTTGCTTAAGCCTCAGAGCCCCACATGCCTTTTCTAATGATTCTGTTTGTCCTGAAAAGAGAAAGAAGAGTTTTTAATAACAGCAAAAATACTAGGCTTACAGAGGATGTATGAAGTGTTTTGACAAAGTAGCCTGAGTGTTGCACCACATCATTAAAATCAGCAACATGGTGAAGAAAAGGTTGGCTGCAATCCATAGCCTGGAGTGAGGTCACCAACTAAGCAGGCTTCAGGACAACAAAGCACCCTATACTGATAAGAAAGTGTCCTCTGTTAAAGGTCAGCATTCCTCTGCCTAAACCGGTCTTGTGGAGGAAAAAAAAATATGTTAGCTTGACTTGCTTGGACATACCTCACAATAGCATGTGACCATCAGCACTGTGAAACCTTTTCTGGGTTCAAAAATGATTCATTGAGCATTGAGGTTCTAGAAATGTTGCATTTGTAGCAGCAGTCAGCTCCTCAGAGTGGAGGCAGCAAAGTATGAAACCTGAATTCAAGCAACGAGGAGGTTGAAAGAATAATTAAAATTAGAAATAACTCAAGAGCTGCTAGAAATTCTATTCAAGGTTTGCATTATAGCAATAATATTTGTATTTATATAGATGTGTGTGAGTGCATGTGTATAATGACAATGACATTGTCATTAAAGATGGTTGCCAAAAAGTGTTCACCAACTATTATAATTTTCCAGAGTGAACTGGTTTTAAATATTCTCTGAGAATTTCTTGTCATAAATATTTCTAGAGTATACACTTAACTTATGCCATTCAATACCATAGAGCTACATACTAACACATACATTACTAGCTGCATACATACTAACTACATAATATAATTACTAATATAACATGCTAATAATTACTAATTAATAATATAACATACTAATAATTACTAATACAACATACTAATTACTAATATAACATACTAACTAATATATATAAATATATGTTTAAACTAAATAATAAACAAATAATATAAATATATGTTACTAATGTAACATACTAACTACATACATTAGCTAACTACAGCTAAGCTAGCAAAGTAGAGAACTCTTACTTATTGACAAAACCCTGATGATTCTTGCATCTAAGGCAGCTTATATGGTGATAGTATTCCTATTTTCAGAAGGCATACATCCTGATATTATATTTTTATGTAGAATATTAAATATTTTATAGCATATTTGCCTATTGAGGAAACTCTTTTACCTTGGAGAAAAAAACATCCTGCTACAATTTTTCTTTAATTTTACAGGAGATCGTCATTCTCAGGACTACAGTCTTTCTTGGACATTTCAAAGGACCACACACAGGACCTACTTTCTTCTCAAGGGACCTAAGATACTGTGCTTTGACTTTTAAGTCAGCCCTAGTATACGGATGCGGACTTCAGGTAGAATGAGCAATGCAAAGAACTTGCTTGCACTTGGCGTCTCCTTGTATTTTTGGGGACTGATGGACCTTACTGCAACTGTGCTGTCAGGAAGTGCCAGGCCACTCACTGAAGGGCAAGAAGACAACCTCTCAGACAGGCTGCATCAGCGTATGAAGCGGAGCTGGGTGTGGAACCAGTTCTTTGTTCTGGAGGAGTACACAGGAACTGATCCTCTCTACGTTGGGAAGGTAAGACCTGTACCAGAAGGATATCTGGCAGAGTGTATACATCTGTGTATCTGTGGACTGTGGTGAAACACGGTTAATTTATCCACATTAATTTCACTTCTACTCTCAAGAGCTTTTGACCAGTGTCACCTTTATTTGGGAAGAATTTCTGTTTCAAGGCACTGTCCGTATATTTGCCTATTTCAAAGAGATCTGCTGCATCAATCATCATCTGTAATTGAGGTAGTGTTAGAAAATCTGCAATGATTTTTCCAGGGACTCCTACAATGTCAAGGCAAAGCAAGGTTATATTGACATCGAAGTATTAGGAAAGAAAGGAAGAGTTTGTGATCAAGCTTCTGTCTGTGATAAGTCAGCTGGAAGCTGAAATTCACAGTCAAATTAAATAGCCAGTTTCTCTTGAAAAACTGACATTTCCACTTTTGTTTTCTGCAAATCTCCAGGATTAGAGCATCTTCTTGCTTACCACAGCTTGACTGCAGGTTAATTCTGTGGACTACAGAGAAGTTGCTCCAGATCTGAAAGGCTAGAGGGAGAGCTCATTAAATCCCACCATGAAGGGTCCTATTTTTGGATCCTTTATACCCCAAGAACCTACACATCAATATAGATATGTATAAAATGGATCCCTAAGCTCACCCTATTTACTTGGTAGTACTTTGCATTCACTTGTCTGTAGGTCCTTGAGGAGCAAGCTGATGGTAATCGGACTACTGATGTCTGACATCACAGTTTGACTCCTTTTTCTCTTTTCTGCTTTTTTTTTAGTGGCTCTGAAGTGTTTAAAATACTGACCCTGCTACTCAAAGGGTTATGCTCAGCACCAGGTTTGCTTCTAGTCTGCCCCAAGGTGACAAATCTGGAAAAAGTAGGGAGGGGGAAAGTGAGTGTGCTTAAGTGTTTGAACAATATAATTAAGATTTCACGTGCCAGATAACGCTATGATGAGTGAAGACATACACGTAGATATGAAGGATTAAGAACTAAGAAAATATGTCAGAAAACAATTCTTTCAGATTTTATTGCTTATTTTTACATGATCAAGGTTCTTTCTTTCCAAGCTATACATGTGCAGAAGAAAAAAAAAAAACAAACAACCAAACCAGAAAAAAATCACATAACAAGAGGCCCATTTTAGACTTGTATTTATCATTCTACACCCCACAGAGCTAAACTGTGCCCTCAGTCACATCGATATAAATCAAACTGAATCCATGGGCTTCAAAAGGCCTCCTCCTCATTTATCCCTGTGTGAATGACAGCAAGATGTTCTCTCCTTCCTCCCACAGCAACAGCATTACTAGTGATTGCCGCCAACTAAGACCTCATTAGTCTTCATTCATCTCTGCACCTAGCTTTTCAGCTCTTGATATCTCTATTGATTAAAGAAATTAATATTTGTTTTCATGCAATTCCCAGCCTTGGAACAAGGGCAGACATACTCTTTCACATGCTCTGTTTCATCCGAAATGACTTGAGACCGAGCTGAATTTTAGCTGAAACAAGTACTGGAAGAAACGTACTCATCTTTGGGTTAGACTCAATTGTGCCATTAGCAGCACAAAATCCTGGCACAGTTGAGCTCACTACTGCTCAGCTCTGCTGAACGGGGGGAAGCAAAGATGATTCTTCATGGTCTGTGTCCACCACACAAAGGTCCAAGCTGCCATGAGTGAGCTATCTCCAGGACTGCCATGGCTGAGCTAGCACAGGGGTGCACAAGGGCTAATTAGCCCCCATGGTTAACAGGGCCAATTAGCCCCAGGCACTGCTGAGCTGACATGTCTGGATTGAAGGCCTCCTAACTCTGCACTGCTCCATGTAGAGCAGATGCCAGGGAATTCTGCTGCCAAAATGGGCTTCTGTGGGCACAGAGCAGCCAGCCAAGTGGTGGGACCAATGCAGTGGAGGCTGCTGTGAGGGAAAGGCTTTCCCCTTGTCGCATACAGCCAAAGGCACAGGCTCTTGGAAGAAGTTGCAGCCACCATAATTTTTCACCCCTTCTGCATTCTTGCTGCCTGTGTCTTAGGGATCCTTAGGAAAGGGGTCAGCAAAGAACAGACTGTGGGCTGAATTAAGTGTTCTGCCAGGCCCAAAGTTTTTCAGCACAAGTCACTCCAGGCTGACTCAGAAATATCTCTGGAGGGGCCTGTGCAGAGCAAAGCAGAGGTGCAGAAGGACTCCCAGCCTGCTGCTCATTACTAGCACCAGCCTTCTAGACAACCCTGGGTCCCACATGTGGCCAGGCAGAGCCTCTTCTAACTGCTACCACCCATGACACCCTTAAACATCCTGCTAGCCAGGCTTTGCTTTTATCCCTCTGCACTCTCCCGTGTCAGAAGGAGAAAGCATGCACAGCATAGATCCAGTTGTATTTACTTTAAAGGCTTCCCATAAAGGCTCTCTGATGCTCTTGTACAGATGTTTCTGGATATCTATGTATGACTGGAGCAATGCAAAAAAAAAAAAAAATCCACCTTGACTTGAACCATAGGTCTGGGCTTGTCTAACATGATTTTCAAGGCTGCTATGAAAAATGTACTTTCCTATGTACCTGTAAGGCAAGGTGCAAAATATCTTCTGGACAGGGAAATTAAAATAAACTTCCTAATGTGAAGTAACGACAATTTTTGCTTTTCTCCAGTGCTCATGATCCTTATTTGAAGCATTTTAGCTTCAGAGGGTTCCTGGTCCTGTCACAGACCAATACAAGGTTTCAACTTTCCTAGAGGTAGCCATTATTGGCTAATGGGGAAACCAAAGCCCCTGTATTTGCTATAGCAGGTGTTTTCCACATTCATCCATCAGCCTAAACTGCATCAGTAATTGAACTGGGACAGACTTCACTATTTTGCCATGTCAGAGACTCTCTAACCCTGTTTGAAAGGAAAGAGGCATGTGAACCGCAGCAGCTGAATGAATGAGTAAAATGCATCCATTCTACAGCCTATCAAGGTAGATCAACCTAACTCACTCACACATCCTCACAAAAATCCCCTGCAGGTGCTACCTCCCTGGAGGCAGAGAAGGGAGAGCACATCAAGGATGGAGTCACAGCATTATTAGAGGTGTGTCAGTCCTCCCCTGAGCTGCCTTCAGCAGCACCACGCTCTTTTGCATGGCCTTTGTGGGGAAATGTGTCATTCAGATGCCCGTGTAGACTTCTTAATCCTTTGTACTATCCTCATCAAAAGAAGGAGTTGACGCAGTTAATTCCTCAGGAGTTACTGGCTTTATTCCTCCCGTAGTCCATTCCTTAATATGGAGGAGAAAGTACAAATGAATTGCTCCTGTGCCAGCCACATGGCAGCACAATTTATGGCATCACCCATAAAACAGAGCCAACTTAAAACTGGATCACCTTTCCAACACAGTGGCTTCTGCACACCCCCCAGACTGCAGCATCCTGATAATGCATATGGGTGAGCAATGGTGTCAGCATTCTTTCATGTGTTTTTTGCAGCCTGCCAGTATTATGTCTTCTGTGTTCTTTTTGGCTTTGTCTAGAAAGAGCAGGTTATCCAAGAAGTTGCAAAACTGCTGCTAGCATTTCTGACTGCTTAGCCTTGGTTGAGACCCAATGCTTTTAACAAATCACAGTTAGACAGAGATCCTCCTGTACTCCCAAATTCTTACTAGCGTGCCATGTTCATTCCTTGTCTGCTCCCTACAAAACTGCCTTCATTTCAAAGAGGGCTTTGGACAGAAGGTGTAATTTAATCCATGAGTTTGATTCTAAGATTTCTTTTGAACTTTCCCAAACACCTTCTGCTATTTCAGAAGACCTTTTTTTCTTTTTCTTTTTTTTTTCTATTTATTTTTCTTTGACTTCTTCCTTTTTTTCTTATCTAATGAGGACTTGTTGATATTCCAGAAGACATTTGCTTCCATCAGGTCGAGCTCTAATTCCCCAGTCAGGTTTAACATCTGTGTCTGTCTCAACAGCTGTATTCTCCCACTGATGCACTGTTGCACTAAAACAAATGCCCAAGATATAGCTTAATGGTTTTGAATCAATTAAAAAAAACACTATAATAGTGCCATCCTTCTGGCAGCATCCTGTTTACTAGCTCCTACGGTGATAAACTCTGAGTTATAGGTGTTTAGGGTAAATAATGACAATCACAAGATGGTGTTTCCTGAAGATATGCCAATTTGCAGTCCTGGCACTTGCATGTGAATTAATGCACATGGCAGTAATCTAAATTTAACTGTTTGCCACTTCTGCCAAATTTCTCCGGGCTTGTTCTTCCTCCATTTAGCTGATGCATCACCTCAGAGCTGCCAGCGTTCCCCTGAAGGACCAACATCTCTCAGATGCAGCAGCCACTGCAGAGACCAATGGCAAAGTAATGAAATATCAATGACCTGAAGTGGCAGTTGTCACAGTCTGCACCTTCAGCTCCTACAGCCACTTTGCCATGCTGCTGCACTTAACTATTTGCTGTCTCAGCAGTCATTTAGAGTCTCTGGGCCACCTACATACAGTCCTGTCTGCAAGGTGGGACACGACATAGAAAACCATATAGATCCCACCTCAGCTGAAATCAGTCTTGCCCTAAAATCAGGAGTAAGTCCAAGTTTTGCATAGGTCATGCGCTGCATTCTGAGAGGCTAGTAAGGAAAACAGTCTCCAGAGAATGACCATCTTCCAACCAGACCCTTCACTGGGGGAAATGGTCTTTTATGTCCCAAGTCAATGAGACCATGTTCCCTAAAACAGCTGAAGACCTGGTCCACTGGCATTAGAAATGCTTAGGGCAGATAAGCCAATTTGTTTACATCCTTATAAAACTTCTTCCCATGTGATAAGTTATCACACAGGAAGTTAGCCTGTAATCAGATGCATAAAGTTTGACTTCTAGTTTTCCACACAAATTATCCATTTCTATTTGGATTCTTTTTTCAAATCCCACCAATCCCGTGTTCATAGATTCAGTCTGTTATTGCAAGATTTTTCTCCAGTACAAATATTTACTTGTGTTTGGCCCCATTCTCCACAATTATTCCCATATGTCCTTTGAGCTCACCAAAGCATTAAACACATGCTTGATTCTGACCATATTTCTTGAGATAATCAGCTCATATATGCATTTTAAAATGTGTTTAATGGAATCCTGCCCACTTTGATCACTTTGTTTATTATTATCTATTCTTTATTCATCTCTCAAAATGACAATCACACTGGAAAACAGTATTCACACCTGAACTATTCTTGATAAATCCTGTTTTGTTTATTGCCTACCTGTCTTTTGGGACTGAACCACGTCTGGGCACTGGTCTTTAAGTTCTCTTCCTCAAAAGCATGGAAGTATGAACACACTGCTAAGCATCTTCATAGTATGAGTGAAATTAAGTGATTTCTTTGTCTTTTGATAGTCATTCCAGTGTTTCATGGGAACCAGGTGTTTAACAGAATGATAGTCCCCAGGATGATTTGTTTCTCTATTTTAGATGATAATTAGCACTGCATTTACTTCTGTTGTGTTGCATTCACAGCTATCTGTGGCTGCTCAGAAATAATTATCAGTCATGCAATAAATCCATTTGCCAATTCCCTAGAAAACCCGGGATGCTTTTCATCTCTATAACCAGACATGGAAGCAGTCAAATGTTCCTCACTGCATACCTTACCTACCATTTAGCAATAATCCTTTCCTGAAGATGTGAGGATCCAGCCTAATTTTTATTGCTAAAATTTTAATGGAAAAATAAAGTTATAAGATTCCTGAATCATGACAATTACTGAGTAGCTCTCCCATCCTGCTTTCCTCTTGATCTCACACAGATTTGCCTTATCTGCTCCAACATTCTGCTACCCCTGGAATATCTGACTCCTCTTAAACCATGTGAGCAAACACAGTCTGCAGCTCTGCTGACCTCACCTTATCCCAAGCCTGGCAAAGAGTCCTTCTCGACAGCCATTGCAACCAGGCAAAACATAATTATTGCGTTGAGTGAGATTTCAAAAAGGCACAGAGCCTGTTATTGTTTGGGTGTCTCTGCCTTTTGGCACAGCTGTGAGTGCAGAAATGGGAAGACAGGAGAGGGTTTTTAATTGCAGCTCTGTGATGCAGACTTTACTATTTGCCTCTTTCAGCAAAGCAAGTTCATTAAAATTAGCTCGTGACTCCCAGCAGTGAGATCAAAATGCTCGGGATGCTCACGTGTTTAGCGCTTCTCAGCAGCTGCTTGCCCAGCTCATGGTCTAATTGAATCCTGTTCCTTTCCACAGCTCCACTCTGACATGGACAGGGGAGATGGTTCGATCAAATACATTCTCTCAGGAGAGGGAGCTGGCATCGTGTTTACAATTGACGATACAACAGGGGACATTCATGCCATTCAGCGACTGGACCGTGAGGAAAGGTCACAGTACACTCTCAGAGCACAGGCTCTGGACAGGCAAACGGGCCGGCCAATGGAACCAGAGTCAGAGTTCATAATCAAAATCCAAGACATCAATGACAATGAACCGAAGTTCCTGGATGGACCTTACATAGCCTCTGTTCCAGAAATGTCACCCGTGGGTAAGGCAGATTTTGTGGAGTCTCTTCCCTCCCATAAGCAAATTGGACATGGTCCCCAAAACATAAATTCCCTGACTCCCTGGACTCAGCACAGGAGCTGCAGGACAGGAGAGCTTCCCCCTGGGTGCCTGGCTGCTGCAGAAGGTGGATAGCAGGCTTTACACCACTGTCATCTGGACCTTTCAGAAAGAAAACGTGCCAAGGGAAGCAGGGGAGCTGAAAAAAGATGTAATTCATACATGCCATCCTCAGACAATCTGCAGTAATGTGGTGCCCCTTCTCCCCTGCCCTCAGATGGTAGTAATAGTAAAGACCAGTAGATGACCATTACCATCCAGAAAATAACACAATTTTAGGAACCTATTCTAGTTTGTACTGAGAGCTGAAACACCGTCCAGGAGCCCTTGAAATCATGAAGATATGACAACAGTTATTAGCAGCTTTGCTCCCTCTAATCTGTGTAAGCCTGCACTAAATATATTTCAGTGTATCCCAAGATTCTGGTACTGATTGCTCTCCACTTTTAGAGAATGGGATCACGTCAAAGACAGTCCTGTTATAACAGTGCAGAAGACAGACAGCAGCCTTTCTACATACACAAGACAGGGGAAAACATTTCCATATAACAAATCCAATAGTCACACAAAATACTGTTTTTCTGGACTTCTTTCTTTCCTTTGTAATTGCTTATTGTTTTTTGGCTCTGTGATGTCATTACAGAGATAATAATACCATATAAATCTCATGCCATGGAGTCACAGATATACTTCACCTTTTCATTATTCAATATTATGTTGACATAAAACTAGAGACAAACATCAAATGTAAAAGTTCCATTCAGAAATAATGTTTCTTAATAGTAATGGCTAGCTTAAATTCTGATTTATTTTGCAGTGCGCATCTAGTAATACTGGATTTGTTTCTAACTCAAAACACTATGTAGAAGGCTGGATACATTCATAAAGGCATTGTCTGGCATTTTAAGGAGTCAAAACTCACATATATTTCAAACAGTTATGTCTTACCTTCTCCTTCTTCTTGATAAATTATATCACGTACAAGCCATCCTTAGCTTTAGAGGAAGCAGACCTTGAAAACCAATTGAAGAAAAGAAATATATATGTATCTGTACAGGTTCCTAACGGTACTTCAGCAGGATATATAACCTCTAGGCCATGCAATGTAAACTGCAATCCCACAGAGAGATTATCTCTGAGATACCTTCCTCTGCAGTCACTATTTGTGTACAATTTCCATCCCTTAGTCAACATACAGAATCCATGAGCCCCCTACAGCAGTTCGTGATTTATGTCAATATGGATCTTACTTGAGCTGCCTTTGAATAACATTTAAAATCAAGAAAAGGGGAAAAGAAGCAAGCAGTATATAACTACCAGCTGTCTGCAAGCCATAGTAAAGTACTCTGAGATCAGCAATTCTCTAACTGTGGTCCACAGCGTTACTTGCTCTTTTATATCTTCTTATAGACACATGATGAATTTATGCCTAGTAATTGCTTTACTGCTAATGAGATGAAAGTATGAGCAACAAGTATAAGCACTATGAGCATCAGATGAAGAAGTTCAGTGTGGGAAAGATCTGGTTAGGCCTTTCAATTTATTTTGAACTCTGTGTTTTTCATGCCAGCTCTTTATCCCACAAGGTCTTACCTGATGGGTTTTTTGTCAGGCACCTCTGTTATCCAGGTGACTGCGACAGACGCTGATGATCCAACCTATGGCAACAGCGCAAGGGTAGTGTACAGTATTCTCCAGGGACAACCGTATTTCTCTGTGGACTCGCGAACAGGTATGTCATGTCATCAGGGCAGAAGTCAGGGTGAAAACCAAAAGAAAAAGTTTCAAGCAGAAAGAAAAGGCAGTGCATTGTGACTGTGGTCAGAAAAACACATTTCTGTGGCTTGGAGCCAAGATAGAGCAGCATTGTCCAAGAGCTAAAGCAACGCTGAGGTAATGAGCTCCATAAGAAAGACATGCTCTCTGCAGTGTTACATCCATCTGAATGACCATATTCTGCAACTTGTGCTGTAAATATTCTTGTTGGCTTCTATCATAACAACCATGTCTTTGGCAGATCTAGTTGGTAACAAGGCTTAGCGGAAAAAAGCAATCTATGAACCCACCAGGACTGGAAAGTGTAAGCTAAGGGATGCAGTTATCTGGAGTAGTTTTACCTAAGGGTGTTTTTGTTAATAAGCTTACATTTATCTATAGGACACCCTCTCTGTTTTGCTTTCTTTCTCTCTTCTTCTGTGTATATCCAAGTTTTATATCCAAAAGAGGAATCTGAAAAGTTTTGACAGTTTCCAAAGGACATCTGTAGTATTTATGTCAGAAATACATGAGACGAAAGTCACTGCTGTGATTTAAACTGGATTTAAATCCCCTCAGGCTGAGTCTCCCAATTCCCAAGAAACTATCTGTCATAAAAATGAAAGGACATCACCTCTGCTCTTTACTGCTTTAAGAGAGTGAACCTCACTCAGTTTTGTGAAAGAAATGGTACCAGCACCTTTATTTTGAAAGATCCGGGGATCTGATGCTTTCCTATGGAAGGTTTTAAGGGTCACCAGCATACTCAGCATTTCCTTGCTGCCCAGGTGTATGCAGCAGCATTGGAGGCTCCTTGCTCAGAATGGCTGCTCCTCTGGGTCTCATTTGGAGGACCACGAACCCTGATCTGTCTCTGAGTCCTGTTGTCCTGGACTGGTCTTCCACTAGGGATCGGAGGCCCCAAACACAGGCATGGCAGAGCCTGACTTTCAGGCACTGATGGTTTTTTTTCAGATCTAGCCTGTTCTCTACTAAGGACAAGCCAAGACTGGAAATTTCCCACAAAGCAGTCACATACAGAGAAAATACTTCCCAAAACGCTAAGCATTTTCATATGTTTATTTACATCCATGGGAGTTGAGGAGCTACAGCACTTCACAGGAGTCACTCAGCTTTACAGGATGAGACTCTAAAGGACTATCCATGTAGCAAGATGTAGCGCATGGTGAATTGTTCAATACTGGTCGCTATTTCTTCCCTTCTAAAGACAGTGATAATTGCCAATGCAATTTTTATTATTTTTTTTTTATTAAGCCCATACATTGTTTTGCTGCTAAAAATGAAAGACTAAAGATCACTCAATAGCGTCCTGATGTGCAAGTACTGCATGTTGAGCCCCGGGGCTGGGATGGTGCCTGGGGCTGACACATACTTGCCCACAAATTGCCCCACATTTTGGGCGAGGGCACCCCAAATGTGTCGCAGGCCACGTCTGGCCAGGGCCGTTAGTGCCCCGGGAAGTGTTTCCTGGCGGGACATCCCCCGGGCTGCACCACCAGCCGCCATTTCTCTCCCGCTCAGGGCACCCCCCGTGCACCCGAGCGGCCTGTCGAGCAGTCACGCAGGCCAGACGCGCCGCGAAGGAGCCGGGTGGCCGCGCAACCGCGTGCCAGAAGGCGCTGATAGGCGTGAGGAAGCCGTCACGCTGACAGGCAAGGGAAAAGCAAAGAGGAGCATCCAAACCCTAAGGCAAACGGCGGGCAGGCTCGAGTGTGGCGGGCAGCGGGACGCGGCAGGAGCGTCCAGGCCCGAGGCAGCCCCGGCGGCCACAGCCGCTTCCCCAGCGGCACCGGCAGCGCTGCCGGGGCCGGCTCCTCGCGGCCTCCGTAAAGAGAAGTGTTGCTGCCACCTCACGTCCTCTTGCAGTAGTGTTACTCCTTGCCGGGTCGAGGGAGCAAAGTGACCACCCCGCTCCTCCACCAACCCGTCCGAACCAGCGGTATCTCCCCGAACTCTGCTCTCGTAGCCTCCAGCGCGGGGCCCGTTTCAGGTTGCCTTCAGGACTGCCTGTGTTAGGGATACTCTGGAAAACTCGTCTTGTTTTATCTTTTAACTAATCACATCACTGCCACATGGTTATCCTGAGCAGGGCCTTAGTTCAGCACAGCACCCTCTGTTCCCAAAATGCCTTTCCAGCTCCCTCGGGAGAAAACGTTTCCGTTTTGAACAGCCGGCCTGCCCCACAGCTGATGCATTTTAACTGGTCTTCTTTAAAATTCATACCTTCTGCTAAACCTAGATTCATTTTGGCTTAATTTTTCTCTGCCAGGAAAGGTGAGACAGAATGCAGAGCCTGGTGTCGTTCTTGACATAACGGAATACGATGCAGGAGCAAGGGCACTCTACCTTGTTTGTGTACTCTCTAACAGCCATTTCTTTTGTTCTCAAAACCCCTCCCCCCCCCCCCCCCCCCCCCCCCCCCCCCCCCCCCCCCCCTCCACCCCCCCCACCCCACCCCCCCCAACAAAGAACCACGAAACACACGT